>JANQBM010000002.1:21646746-21677934 GCA_025594535.1 Erythroxylum domingense | reverse complement strand
CATGTGATGTGGTAATTTACCACATCTGGACCCGTTTCTTTGGTCCGACCCGTTCTCTGGAAACGGGATGTTACATTAACTTTCATCTTACTACCACATGAGCCTTAGTCCTTAATAAGGGTCATTCCATATATCTTCCTTCAATCTATTGTAGTTGGTACTATAATTGTATTTTTTGTGTCTACATGGACATGCCATGTTGAGCCATCCATTCGTGGTGTCTAATCTCAAAGGTTTTAAGGGGGCTTAGGGAGAAATTAGACCGAATCTAAATAAGCTCGTTTACAACCAAGAAATCATATCTCAACCTAAAACCTTGAGGCAATAGGTTATGAGTTTTATCTTTGTATATAACTCATTTCATCTTTATGTCTCTTTTTGATGTATGATCACTCCATTTGTGAACTTCCAACATCTCCCCTCATAAGTAGATTCATCTATATAGAACTAGCTCTCCCTTAACCCATAGCTCATGTAAAGTGATTTGAGTCACTCTATGAATTACCCATTTATTTGACCCAAATCCATGAATCTTTATTCATCAGATTTTTCCAACTTAGCTCTGATACCAATGATTTGAGAGAGCTTGCGGAGAAATAGGACCTGATCTAAGTAAGCCCATATATAACTCGAACATCATATCTAATCCTAAAACCTTAATGCAATGTGATATGAGTCTTACATTTATGCATAACTCACTTCATACTTATGTCTCTTTTCGATGTGGGATTACACCACTTATGAATTTCCAACATAATCATCATTGAATGTTGTTCAAGAGGGCAAGGAATGTACTAGTATTGTCCATACTACTAGAAAAGTTGAATTGGGTCAGGTTTATGGCCATAGTGAAAGAGCTCATAATAAAGAGAGAATATGTATAGAAAACTATAATGTAATTGTATTGTTTTATTAATGTGTATTTGCAAAGGTTGTACCTATATATAAATAAGGAGTATTGTTAAAAAAGGAAATACAATGAATAGAGGATATTTGTATAACCAAATTGATCAATAATTGAGTGGTTGAAAATTTACAACAATTTATGAGAGAATATTATATACTATTAGCCTTCTTCAAGCTCATGAGTGAAACAAACTAGTCTTAAAGTGCATGGAAGGTAGAAGTGGTAAAAGATTTAGTCATGACATCAATAATTTAGTCAAGCATTGGGATGTGACAAATGAAGAGAAACTTTTTTTATATTAAGTCACAAACAATGTGAACAATATCCCAATAGGCTTTATCCGAGTAGGAGAAATTTAACAGTAAGAAAGATGACGTCGAGATTTTTACACCATAAGGTATCTTTGAGATGAGACAATCCATTCTCACTGAATAAGGAAGAAATATATCACAATTCAGCAACAATTAAAGCAATGCTTCTATATTTTTCCTAAATGCTTGAGCAACCAAAATGAGTTGTTTCTTGGCACACTATTAGATGAGACTACGAACCAAAAAATACAATATTTAGAGGTGGAGTTTAGTCATCAAGATAACTAGTCCAGTTCATTTCAGAGTAGGCTTATAGGTTAAGTAAGGTAGCTTTGATAAGGTGGATGCCATGAGAAGGTGTAGGTTACAGATATTGAAGAATTTATTTAACTATAGATCAATGAATGTAGATAAAGAAATAAAGGAATTAGGACACTTTATTAATGGGAAATTAGATATCTAGATAAGTAAGGCGAATGTACTAAAAAGAACTAATAGGGTTAGAGAGTGGTGTGTCATAATTTTTGGAGAGAGGTAAAAAGGGGGTCATAGGTATGGTTATAGGCTTAGAGGATTTAAGATGTGTGTGAATGAGGAGGTCTTTAGTGTATTTGATTTTAGTTAAAACAAGGCCATTTGGTGTTGTGATAGCTTCAATACCAAGAAAGTATTGAAGAGAGCCAAGGTCTTTGATGAAAAAGATAGTATTGAGCTTATATATTAGAGAGGTCATACAACTTTGTGAAGAAACTATAACCAAGATGTCATCACATAAACGAAGGGGTAGGTGGTATGAGGTGAAGCAAAATAAATAAAGAGAAAAGTGTCAAATTTTGAGGGAGTTCACTAGAGTTCAAGGAGTTTTTGATTTTATGATTATTTGTTTTTGTAAGTACATGATATAACTATAACTAGCATAGGCAAGAACGGGTCGATTCCATAAGGACTGTTATTGTCTATCCACTATTTACAAACTTAACAAGTTAGACAAACACTTTTAGATGATTGAATTAGAAAACAAAATAAATAATAAATCTAAACACTAAGGCAAAGCAATATCAAGAATATATAAATCAATGAAACAATTAGATTTAGAAGAGAATTCCCCTAGGACTTCACTATATTCAATTCCACTTTAGCTTAGTGAATTACTCAAGTCTTTAAGACTAGCAAGAGTTTCTAACTTAGATCATAGTATCTCTTAAGATATACATCCCCTATTTATATGTTAATCATTTGAATTGAATCTAGATAACCTAAGAATGCTTTAATTTGTTTTATGAACTCTCTTTATTAGTTTTACCCTAACCTAAGAAGATTTTGTAGCTTTCTCTCAAATAGATTATGTTTAACCCTCTTTATCCATGCTTTTACCTAAACAGATATCTCATTGCTCTAATCTCGATGCATGAATTAAATATTGAATAGTCCACTTTCACTCATTGAGTTTATTCAATATACAAACATGGATAAATAACAAGCAAATTAGAAATTCATTAATCCAAAGATAAATTAAAGTATATTATATACTAGGTTTGTCCTATTTAAATCTATATCCTAATTTAGACATAATTATATAAAGAATATTGACATAAGAACAATAAAGAAAATTAGAAAAAGGAACCATTATTCTTGAAACTTGAATCTTAAAATAATTTTTGGTGAAATGTTATCCTATACTTCAGCGAATGATGTAATCTTGATCAAAACCATTGTAGAATGAATTGAAAATGACTTTTTTTTGGGCTAAAAGGCTCCCTCTTTTATGCCTCTTTCTTAATTTAAAATCGAAAATCATAGTTTTTTAATGAGCTACAAGGACCCATAGGTTCTCTTGGAATTTTTGTAGAAATCTACAATAACAATATAAGATTTATACTGGACCATATATGGTACGATGATCTTCATCTAGGGGCAATACAAGGGTGTGTAGGGAGTAAAGTATAAACAAAAGAGCACCTTTATATATGACCCTTAATATGATAGTTTGTAGGTGTTGTATTCATGGATCCTTCACTATTCTTTCAAAATTATTACAATTTAGTCTAATCTCCTCCAAATTTACTCCTTTTCCTTATATAGGCAGAAATAAGACAAATGATAATATTTCTTAAATTAAGTACCAGATGATTGAGAATCTTGAGAAGGTAGCCTTGCCTTTAACAAGCTCTCATATTGTTGAGAATCCAAAATCGCCATAACAAAATGATGTCATCCTCACAAATGAAGTTCTAAAGTTGATATCTAACTCAACCTTTAAAGTTAAGGAAATCAAGATATTGATAGAGAAGGTTTATAAACTTTTTTGCTACAGTGGTATAGATTATTGGTTAAAATTCTCCTACTTTAGCAAAATAGATTTTCAAAGGAGTTAGGGGCATTATACTCCAACTGCAATGAAAGTTAGAGAGTGTAGTCACCTTCCAACTACTTTTTCTATAGATGAAAGATATATCCCTTGTAGCACCCCGATCTATAAGGCACAATACTCGAACCTCATCCAATGTTGAGGAACATGCCTATGAACCGACGTGCTAGGTAGAGTAGTCACATCTATATATCATAACATCAATTAAAACACGAATACTCAATATCTAAAACTCAATTCCTCATTTGATTGATAAAACATAATTTACATTGTAGCATTACATACATCAGCCATATATATATATATAATATCGAAAGCTTATCAGAGTCTTCAGCTTTGTTTACAAAATATGCTACATTAATGAGGAACTATACAAAAACTCTATCTAACTCTTTAGTCTCAGCTGAATGACCATTGAGCCATTTATTGAGTCCAAAATGTAGTACTAGAGTTCTTTTATATCGTCTTAGTAACTAAATCTCCTCTCTCGTACCTGAAAGTCAACGTTGTAATTTTGGTGAGTTTTGCGAATTCAGTGAGCTAACCATCATCAATGGCTCACTCATACCAAACACAGAATAATTCACGATTCACATTTAATTTCCAATTAAGTCATAATACATACTAATCATCATATTGCATCAAATAACACTTTGTTCACTTTTTTCACATTTTTTGTTCAGAAAAAGTGAAACAATTCATTTTAATCATTTAAACATACATACCAAATATATATGCAATGCACATATGACTCATTTTCTATTATTACGTTGTTGTGATCGAGTGTCTTTTTAACTGTCCCGTATCTATTGTGGATACTGGGTTCATCAATAACTATTCTGTATCTGTTGGGATACTAGGCTCATTATATATAGTGAACTAGAGGCTCTTACCACATTCTGAGCTTTAAGTTCTTTTTCACTAGCTACTCTGGTCACAACTACCTTTATTTTATCATGTATATCATGTAATGAATGGATCACTTCACATATTTTCAATTAGTCACTTTGTTTTAATATGATCATTCACTTTCAGATATCATCAGACCTAAGTCTGACATTCAACAATAATGTTGAGTACACTTATTTTTGTCAGATTCACAAACAATGAGCACTTCCAATGTGATTTTCATCCATCAAACACCTGAAACAATCAATGTACGGAATTAACACATTCACATCAATAATAATTCAATATATAAATTTAAACAAAACAATTAATCAATGTGAGACCATCTAGGTTAACTCACAATATGCTCCAGATAGTTATTGCCTCGATGTCTCAATAATTTCTGAATGTTGTTGCTCTATTTGTGCTTTTATATCATGCAACACATACACATTTACACATTACTAATTTGCACAATCACATTAATGCTCAACCATACATATATGTATATTTGTTATATATAATGCATGCTCTATGAAAAATCCCAGGTATGCATTACCTTAATCATGCGTCTCAATCATTTAAACATCTTCATTTGTATATGTCTGGCTTACTCTTATTTTTATACCTCAAGTATACTTGATTATTCTAAATTTCCTCAATAAATCATTTACCAAGGTTATTATAGTATTATAAGATCATATAATATTCAAATTCTTATTCATCTTTACTTAACACACATCATTCGTCTTTTTTGAATCATATTAGCATTCATAGGATCACTTTTATTCTTACATCTCCAAATTTCCATATTTGAATATTTGATATTTAGCAATCTATTATTAACCTCAATTATCACCCTAAACATATCACATATTTAATCACTTAATCCATCATCAAACTAGGTTCATTTCAAGCTTCATTTAAGCCTAAATGCATTATAGGAAAGTACTTAACCATTTTTTGTTTCGATCATCATCTAAAAGAAGTATAATTTATGTAAAAGCCATTCCCACGATAGTGGATAACTTCCCACGATCATGGGTTATGTTAACAGAACATTTCCAGCACTTTCAACACTTCCCACGATTGTGGATGCATTCCCACGATCTTGTGTTATCAAAATCCGAAATTTCTAGTTGTTGTCTTCCATGTTTTCCAGATTTCCAAGTCCTATAAGTTACATCTAACATATCTTATGCTTAGTTCATCATTCCTAACTTAATTCCTCATAATTTCCTCTTCATTCTCACCTCTATTTCATCTCAACATCATTCATCAAATCCAATCATAAATCATTGTTCATTATATATACAAAAATAGGACATGAAAGTGTACATGCATTCATCAATGTTTTAGCACACATTTAACTCCATTTTCACCTTCAATTATCTCTAAACTATCATCCCAATTCTTCTCATTTCAAGACACTACACTAGCCTTTTCTTTAGCTTTAAACTCATTTTAATTCATCTCTATAACAATTACTAAAATCCACGTTATTACATATAAAAAACATAACATGAAAATATCCATTTATTTATCAACATTTTTGCACTCTTTCTACACCATTATAATGATCATTGTATCTTAAAAACATCTCTATAACAATTTATAAATTATTACTCTTCATATACACAAAGACAAGACATCAATATATATTCATCTCTATTAACTCATTAATCTATCTCTAACTATCATTAAAATGTTTCTTTTTAACATAACCCATAAAGATCATCAAGATACTTACTTGTTTTAACTTTAAAGCTTCTTCAAATAACTACTTAACCCTAGCTTCCAAGCATCACACGATCATCATCATTCAAGGTGGAAGAGGTTAGGTCTTTTAGAAACATGTGATGAAGATAATAAAGGTGTTAAAGAAACAAGTGGAGGATGATAGGAAATCTCAACATAAAGAGGAATAGGTTATGAATTTCGTGAGATGGAGAAAGAAAGGAGAAGAAAACAAGAGCATATAGTAGAGAAATGAAAAAAAGAATGGTCTTTCAACTGGTGAGTTCGTGGGTTAAAAGCTTAGGTTAAAAAGCTTGGTAAGTGTCATGACACTTACCTCTTAATTAACAATACTAATATCTTCTAATATCATACCCCATATCCTTTAATCTCTAGTCCATTTGTCTCCAAATTTTAAATCCAGTTGTCACCCAATATTCTTTGACATTCATCATTAAATCCTAAAGCCATGTGCCAATTATTTTTATTGTCATTCGTCACTTATTTCTACTACCATAAATCAATTGTCCTGCTACTTGACATTTTTCCTAGTCCAAAATACCCAAAATTTAACCAAAAATTCTAAATCAATATTTATACTTACCAAATCAATTTTCAAGACAAATAATCCAAAATTTAAATTATAATCACATTAAAATCATTTATACCCGAAAAATGTCAAATGGGTCATGAAAAGTCATTGTAATATGAGCAAAAATTAATATTCACATGTGTGTGTATGCTACTATTATGCATAAGCATGAAATGCGTTTTCTAATTTCTCATTCATATTTCTCATGTATAGTATTCGAGGGTTCTAATCCTTAGCATGAGAAAACGAGATACTATGTCCCTCTTTATGTGAGAGAGGATGCTCTTGTATTATTTTCAGCTTGCATAATAAACCCATGCCTGCCAAGAGCTTGGCGCGTGACTACTAGTAGATCATTTCTAGGATTAATATGATTTAGGAAGTAACATTACAACTATAAACTATAATCATGTTATTCTCCCCTTTATAAATGAGACTACAAGTCAATATGGATGCTTTAAAGAAGCTATTTAAGAATTGTACACACCTGGTTTAAGATAGGTTAGTCGCACAAAATTTCATAAGCCTTATTTGAATCATATTGACTACAAGAATTCTTATCCTCATGGCTATATAATTCCTGAATTCAACTTGTTTTTTTGTAGTAAAATGGCCAATCGAATATTAAACACATTGCTAGATTCACTATTTAATATAAAGAATTAGAAAAACTTTAATAATTTTAAGCTCAGACTATTCCCAACTTCGTTAATAGGCATAACCTTCTCCTAATATGTTTTGTTCCTAGAATTTTATCCTTTCCTATGCTGAATTGAAAAAAAATTCATACTCAATTTTTCTAAAGTAAACCTAAAGTTAGTATAGCTAAATTGCTTAGAGTTACTTAGAAAAGTGGTGAGAATGCTGACATGTTAATCACTCAATTTAAGAATATAAGGAGTCAATGTTGAATTTAAAGGGGTCTTAAAGTTGAATTATGGACAAAATTCTAAGGTCTAAAATTTTGTGAATTTAATGAATTGGTAGTAAAGGTGTCTAAATATGAAGAAATTCTTAGGAAAAAAGGACACTAAAAAAAGAATTAGGTAGGCACTTATATTATGGAGATAAATTCTTAAAATTATTAACTAACTAAAGTCAACATCCCTGGAACCTATGCTTGCCCCTCTTTAAAATGCAAATCTCTTGAGTTAAAAAGAAAAATGTAGGCTCCATATACTCAAATTTGGTACACCTTTGACACCTCCAAAATAAAGGATATATTTGATTTTTAGTTTTAAGAAAAGTTCATTACCTTACTACCAAAGCATAGATTTCCTATAAAGGAAGAAATCAGAGGAAAATATTACTACAAATACTACAATACATGGAGTCATTTGATGAAGTTATATTGGAGGTTCAAGAATGAGGTCTAAGATCGAATCAATAAGGAAATTAAGTTGTTCGCTAAAGTTGATCAAACTATGCTTATAGATGAACCTACCAGTTGCAACCATTAATGCCACTGAGTTTGATCTACACCTATTGCTGGATATCGAAAAGAAGATAAAGATTATTTGGCATCAACATTGAATTCAAGTGAGAGTGTGTTTTTTTCCTAACTATAATTTAAGTACTAAAATTTCTTAGAATTCAACATAAAGTAGAAATTTCAAGACAAAATCATCAAACAAATTTCACCGAAGTCTTTATGCAAAGATATGATCCTCGAATCCTAAGTTTACAATACACCAATTTATAGGACCACATAGGTGCCACCATCTTGGTAGTGGTAATAAGTAAGGCTTCCATAAAATCCAATATTTTTAACTCAAAATCAAAAGAGAAGGCTTCAGTGATATAAGTCCACTAACAATATTGAAAGAAGCAATCCTTTACCATTGAAAAAATAAACTTCAACAAAGCCATCCTTAATAAGACATGCCTTCTTTAAAGAGAGTACTACAAACCCTAATAATATGAAAGGACAAGTAGAAATCATCAATGAGAAGCGAAGTTAGACAAAAAAAACCCCTAGATTTCACATAAATTCAGCTTTTTTTTAGAGACAGGATAAGGATTCTAGTTAATTCATTACAATTGGAGAAACTTTCATTTCGGTATCATGTTTTCTTTCTTTCACAAAACTCCCTTCTTCATTTAGTAAATATTATGTATAGAAGGTGGAAACCATCCTGGGAACGGAAAATACAAATTGTTAGTATTAGCGATGGGACCAGGAATTCCAAAAAAAGTGACACTAGAAAAATCAATTGATACTATAAAACAACATATAAGGCCTCTATATATTAAATCCCATGTCAATGGTAGACCAACTTCAAGAGTTTTTGTCATAATAGGTCTATAGTAAATATTATACCGATTAAAATGATGCAAGCTTTTGACAAAAATGATGGAAAATTGATCCTATTTAAGTATCTATTGTTACATTTACTAATGAAACTACTAAGGCATGGGAAATTCTCCCTGTGAATATCACAACTGGAAGAAACTCTTCACTAACTTCTTTCTTTGTTGTGAACACATATGCTAGTTACCAAATCTTATTAGGATGAGATTAGATCCACTCCAACTTATATATCCTTTCATCTTTTCATCAACTTTTGCTTTTAAGTAAAGGAAATGAAGTAGAAATTGTTTGGGCTGATTCATAACCATTATGCACTAAATTTGAAAATATATAGGCAAAATTCTACCAAGATCATGCAAAGCTAGTACAAATTGAAAAACTATCCCATAGTGAATGTCCTAAAAAAAGAAAAAGAAAATATAGGGATAGAGTTAGAAAGGTTTGTAAAAACAACTATCATTATGCTTGCTCTAGGCTGATGAGGATTCCCAGTATAGAGGAACCTGATGAGTGAATTCTCATAAAGATAAATGGCAATAGTTGCAGCCATATAAATCAAATCCTAGATACAATAAATTTTGGATAATTTTGAGGAAGTGGAGAGATGTGAAAATGCAAAACTAGTATTTAAAGAAGAAGAAAAAGAACTACAAATAAAGGATAATTATGTCCAAGAGTTAAAATCTACTTCTAGAAAGTTTGATGAGTTTGGGAGCCAAAACCAAGAACTATTAAAAGAAGTGAATCTAGGTAACTTAAGAGAATTCGTAGAGTCTTTGTTAGAAAAGATTTAGATCAAAGAATAAAATTGGAATTAGCAAAGGGCTTGAAGGAATTTAAAGACTGTTTCATTTGGCAAGGTTAAGGACAAGGCTAGTGGAATATATAGATTTATGATAAATTCATAATTTTTCCCTTATCGCTAACTCCATAGGCAGTGGTCTAAAGGTAGTTTCATTAAAACAACTAGATATACTGAGTGACTAACTAACGTTGTATATGTAGTTAAGAAAAATGGAAAGATAAAACTACTTGTCAACTTTAAGGATTTAAATATAGCCACTGCTAAGGATGTATACATGATGATGCCAATTGTAGATTCTTTGATAAATAAAAAGGTGGAAATTATTTTTTTCTTTTATGGCTTATTTTTCTAGTTATAGTTAAATCTTTATAGTTGAAAGGGATACTTCTGAAATGACTTTTAGATGTCCAGAGTTAAAGGGACATTCAAATGGGTAGTAATTCCTTTTGGATTAAAGAATTTAGGAGACAAAAAAGGCTATGAATGGTATTTTTCTGATTTGATAGATTGCATATTAGAAGCTTACATGGATGATGCTGTTGTGAAATAAAAAAAAGAGTGTAGATCATATCCAAGATTTGCAAGAAGACGAGAATGCATAAAATGGAGTTAAACCCCCTAAAGTGTGTTTTTAAAGTAAAAGTAAGAAACTTTCTAGAGTTTTTAGTTCACAATAAAGAAATTAAACTAGATCAAAATAAATCAATAGCCATTTTAAAAGCAAAACTACCTCATAATAAGAAAAAACTTCAGAGATTTCTAGGCTAGGTGAACTACGTATGGAGGTTCATTGCTAATCTAGTTCAAGGAATCTCCAAAGTAACCCTATCAATTTTGAGGAATTCTATTAGAAGAAAGGGCATCAAACGACATTTGACAGTTTCAAGGAATACCTAACTAAACCTCCATTATTGATGCCAGCTCAAAAAGAAATTATGTTAAATTTGTAGATTTATGCTAAAGAAGAATCTATTGCATGTTTATTGGCTCAAAGTAATGAGGCAATTATGAGCAAAATATTTATTATTATAACAAAATTCTCATGCCTACAGAAAAGATGTATATTTCTATCATTAAGTTATGTTTGGCATTATACTTTGTTTGTTCAAAATTAAGGCATTATTTGATGCAAAATAAAGTTTTTGTGGTTTTACAGACTAACTTAATGAAATATATATTAAATAATCCAGTCATCTAAGGGAATACTGGAAAATTACTTATGACTCTTATAGCCTTCAACTTAGTATATTACCTAAAAAAATTAATAAAGTTTAGGTGCTAACTGACTCTTATATGAAACCATCCCACAATTGAAGTACAAGAGGATACAGGGCATTTGATTCTTAGTTATTAGAAAAAACTGAGGGATTTTATATTTGATGGTTCCAGCACAAGGAAGTTAGTTGGCGTTAAGGTAGTCATAACTGCACCAAATGGGACAAAGACTCTTCTCTCCCTTAAGATTAAGGCTTGATAATTGCCCTAAAACTTCTAGTTAATCTTGGAGCTAAGTGTATGAGTTTAACCTTGTCACCTTATTATAATGTCATTGTTCAATAGGGGGTGTATAAGGCACATTAGTTTGGAATGAAGAAGAGATGACTTACACAATGACATAGTTACTATTTTCCATTGATCTTGAACGATTGTATAACTTATGCCATTAGCTATCAACAATGTCAAAGATATGGAAGCATTCAACAAATTCCTGCTTCCAGGTGACATTATATAATTAAACTATGACCATTTAGGCTTTGAGCTATTGATCTTATTAGAAAGATATATCCACCCTCTTATAAAGGCCATAATTTCATCATATTAGCCATATATTGTTTTACTAATTGGGGGAAGCTTATCTTTTGAAGAAGGTTGATCAAGATGATTTAGTAAAATTCATTAAAGAATAAATTATTCATCAATTTGGAATTCCTCAATTGATAATAAGTGACCAGGGAATCGTGTTTACTGGCCAAGAAGTCAGAAATTTTACTAAAGATTATGGTATACAATTTTGAATTCAAACCTATATTATGATCAGGCTAAAGATCAAGTCGAAGCATCAAACAAAGTAATCATTGAAATCTAAAAAAAAGTTAGACGATAATGCTAAAGAATGCCATCGAATTCTATATGAGACATTACATGAGTTAACCTGTTCACCTTATCCTATTCTCATGATGTCATTGTTCCTATGGAAGTGGTAATCTCATTCTTAAGAGTGGCCAAACAAAAGGCTTTTAAAATATCCAAATATTCATAAGCAATATTAATGGAACTAAAGACTTAGGATAGGTGCAAATTTAGGACTTAAATAACATAATTATTCAAAAAGAGAAGGTGCTAAAATTCTAAAACAAAAGAATTCATAGGAAGGAACTTCAAGAAGGGGATCTAGTGTGAAATTTGATTCTACCTCCTTGAAAAAGATAGAGAATGAGGGAACTAGTCTCCACATTGGGATGGCTATTTCAAATTCATAGAGTTTCAAACAATAATGCATATTAGTTATTTAGTCTAGAAGGCGAATCTCACATGCTGTTTATCAATAGGAAGTATTTGAAACCATATGTACTTATTTTTTTTAAAGGGCTGGATAAAGGAACAAGAGTGAATTCTCAAAACAAAATAATGATAAATCAAAATAAACATTAATAAATAAAGTTCAAAATCTAAAAAAAAACAATAGTCAATAAATTGGAGAAAAAAATAGTTTAAATTTGGTTTAGGTCGAAAAACCATACTTTCCCATTGTTTGATATAAAAGACTTGGTATTCTTTGGCTTATTGAACTTGTTGCTACCAAAGGCTGACTTAATCCTTTTACAACATCAATGATTTTCCTAGCTCTTTAGTTGTCTGTTTGACTTATTAAATCCCTGGTTAAGTTGCTTGCCATCTTGCTTTAGAGAATCTTGTTTATCTTTATTTAATTTAATAACTCTCTTACGCTCAGTAGCTTGATTCTAAAGTGTCAACTTCATTCTTTAGCTCATGAACCTTAGTCACTTTTGCATCATAATCCATTTAGCATTTTTGTGAGAGGTTTAGCTTTTTAGAATAAACAACTTAGTAAGGGCAGGACTTCTCAAGAGAGCAGAATTTTTTTTTCATCTTCGCTTAAAATTCCTCTAATAATAGATGATTGAGTTACAAAATCAATGTAGGATAACTTACCTAAGAAAAAAAATGCTAAATTTCAGTTAAAAATTGAAACTCTTCTTGCATGGTAATCTTTAGATACTCTTTAAACCTCAAGAACTTTTTAAAACTAAAAATATGCATAAAAATAAAAGGAGTGTCAAGAGAAATTTCTAAAAAGCTTTGTTCGAAGGCTTCCTCTAAGGAAGATATTATTGTACGAACATCTCATGCTTGTGAGACATGGAAGAATTTGTCAAGAGTCTGGCAGATCTTTATAAGGAGTAAAAGGAATTTCTAATTTACCTTTAGTAACGTGACTTTAGTAATTTTTAACTTAGGAAAACTTCTGACTTCTCCAGATTTTGGCTCAAAAGAAAGGCCAAGAGGCAGTATAGGCTAGGAAAAGTTTTTGGTAAATAGTTACATAGAAAGATTCAAAAGTTTTGAAGATTTTTGCCAATAAAGCCTCTTAGAGAAATCCTCGAATATGATTAAGTTAGTCCGTTAACTGAGACTTCAAAGATAGTAAAAAACTAAACACACCCTTGGAAGACTTGCTAACTAAACCAGTAGATAGATGAAAGCCAAGGAAATTTGGAAATATAATATTAGTAAAAGGGCTTCCTTATCCTTGAGCTTTGAGAAATAAGTAAGGGTCCCGAGTTATATGAACCATATATATATAGGTTAATCCTCTAACAAGAAAAGTGAGATAGACATGTCCTTAAATTTCTGTAAAAGAATCCTAGGAAAATAGAACCAAAAATGAAGAATTTGCCTTATTGCTTTATAAAAGATAAGGAATTATATACTAGGTTTGTTGTTTATAGAGCAGAAAACAAACTGATTCAATAGGACCAAGATGAACTTAATATGTTCTTCTTTAGAGATGGGATTTTTAAAAGAAGTATAATTGTTTATCAGTTCTTAATAAGAAAAGCATCTAAAAGTGTTAAAGTTTAGACCATAAGTTTCCTCCACTAAATAACCAAATTCTTCCATAACCACAGGTATTCCAGTTAGAAAAAAGTTCTCTAATTAAAATTGAGACATGTCTAAAAGGAAAAACAAAGGAATTACTAGAGGGACTCTAGAATTTTAAAATATTATATATAAGATTGGGTTGATATTCTAGTTTCTTGAAACAGTTATTAATTGAAGAAGTCTTTATCTTTTTCCAAGAAGAGTGATAAGAAGGGTATAACTATCTATCCCTTCAACCAACTGATCTTTACTTTTTGACCGTGATTTTAGAGGTTTTAAGGTAGAAAATGGAGGGACTTATAGAGGGAAGTTTGATATACTCACTCTCCTAAATAAGAAAGAGATGAATGGAGGGATTCAGTAGAAGAAGGGATTCTAATAGTTAGAGGTAGACCTTTTTCATGATTAAAATAGATAAAACTTCTTACTATACAGAAAGAAGAGAATTCCAGTTAGAAGGAAAAACCTAGAAAAGAGATTTAGGGTTGAGAAGCTAATTGTCTTATTTTTACAAAGGATGATAAGGTTTAGTTAGAATAGAGACTAGCTCAAGTTTTATAGACTATATAAAGAATAAAGGTAGGAAAATTGGTGGAATTTGCATATAAAAGTATAGAGAAAGAAAATCTGTGATGTATATCTTTAGCCTTAAATTTAGTAGAGTCTGTAGAGAGGATGTATGATGAATACAATGTTAGTTTATGCCCTTATAGTCAATCATTTGAATGCAATTTTATGTAGGACATTATTATTTAATTAATAAAAGGCATTCTTCATCTTTGTATATTAAATTAATTACATTTGATATTTTAATATTGAAGATAAAATTTATGGAATAATTATTATGTAATTAAAATTATGATGAGATCATAATTATGAGATTTAATTTACATTTATGTATTATTTTTAAATGTTCCTAGTTAAATTTTCATCAAGACGAGATATTGTCGAAACTGTAAAGCTAGCACACATTATGTTTCTTTCTTATGAAGAAAGTAATTGATCTCATAAATTAAAGTATGAAGATACTTAAACTAATGTATGGGTGATTATTAGAGAATAAGTCATTGAACTAACTCGACTATGAGAATCCCAAATAGAATATTACTTATGTGTCTATGGATTTCCTCATAATAATGACTGTATAACTGATCCTTAGACTTGAGATACCAAGGTGTCTCATGTGGGAATTGCTATGTTTTGATGTTACTTGTGAACCATCGTATCTTGATTAGTAATGATTTATAAAATTCTCTGGCTATAGTGAATTAACATTTGAAAAGATATTTTCAAATTTCAATTATAAATCAATTGTTAGTTAACAAGAAAGAACATGATTGGATCAAAAGAGTAAACACTACATCCATACTCTGTCCAATTGGAATATTAGATGACGAAAGGATTAAATTATATATCCAACGTTGCATGGACATGTTAAGTCAAACCACTTTGACATTCCTGATATTTGGGTGGTCATAACATGTCGCTAGATGTTAATCTTGATATATTATTATAAATTATTTAATTAGAGAATTAAATATAAATTAAAAGGAGCTTTAATTTATTTGATTTTAATTATGAGTTATAATTATAATTTATAATCATTGCTAATATATTTGGAACCTAATAGGTCACACATGAAAGAGCAACTTATGAAGAAAAAATCAATTTTAATTAAGTTAGACTTAATTACAAAGTTTGATAAACTTTAGAGATCAAATATGAGATATTTGATTTTACTAAAATTAAATTAATTATAATTAGAATGTGATTTTAATTATAATTAAAGAATTTAATTTTAATAAAAAATAAAAAATCCTAATGATTTTTCTATTAATAGGTAGAAAGTTTAGGAGTTAGAACTCTTGTTCTTTCTCTTAAAAGTTACTGAGAAGTTGTTCTGTGGATACTGTTAGAGGCTGAACGATTGAACAACTCGTGGTTAACATGGTGAAATTTTTTTCAAAGATTTCAATAGGAAATGCAAATCAGGTATGATTTCCTACTTTACAATTCGTGTTTTTATTCAAGTTATGCAATTATCGAGATTCAATTGGAAACTGTAAAATCTTGTTTTCTGTTACACTCATGATTCAATCATAGTTGGTTTCTAACAATGGTATTAGAGATAACTTTAATAGTTTAATTTGAATTTTTGCTTAATTGTTATTGATTTGATATACTGTTAAGGTTTTTAGAACTAGATTTTGTTTATTCTCCACGACTGTTCCTATTTTTTGGGATATTTATTATATTTATTCATGGATTATATTTCGAATTGTTAAGCATAAATAATGTGAATGCTTTTTTTTGCATTTGGAAATTTTCTAATGCACAAATAAGGGCGCATGTCTTTGAGTATTTGTCTCATTATGAAAGACCTTATATCGTTGCCTTTTGCTCCGAAAAACGTATTCCCTATACAACATTCAGAATGCATGTCTATTTTATTATCATGTTTTATTTGTTGTAGAATTTTTTTCCATCTCTATATGCTTGTTTCTATTTTGGAATATTTTTTATGTTCTGCCTTGCATTTGTTGAATCAGATGGGCTATTATCAGCCATCTGTGGTGAATGGCGAATAGGGCATCGCTAATGACCTAATGGGGTCACTTATGACACCATCAGCTGGCGTCGCTCAACGCCACTGGATGATTTTACTCTTGATGCCAATGGCATCACTGGGGCGATATATGCCTATGGATAGATGACACACAATGAGAAGAAAAACGTGGGGAGCAATGAGCATCAATTGGAGGAATATAAGAGAGTCATTTTACTTACCCGATGGTTAGAGAATTGTGAGAGGCACCCAAAGGGGTCGGGAGCATTAGAGAGTTAGAGCGACATGAAGCGGCGTACATTACCCAAAGGGTCAGAAGGGTGTGAGAACGATGGGCATGTGGAAAGCCTATGAAGAGATGTGGATGGCGCGTGCACAACAATGTTTTAAAAATGTTATTTTCTATTAAATTTATTTAATGGAGATTAAATTAGTTTATATTTTTAATAAAATTGAAAAAAATATTTTTTCAATTTTTGAAAATTGTTTTCAAGAGGTATTTCATTTTTATTATTAGGATATTTTGGAATTTAGTTTAATTTTTCACAAATTAAATTATTAAATTAAATTAGTTATCAAATCAATAATTAGAATCAAACAAAGGTTTTAAATAATTTCTTTCATAATTAGATTATGTTTGAAATTATAAATACAATGAGATTATATTATTTTGATGAGATCAAAACTTTTGAAGTTTTAAATCCCTCAATTAAATAATAAGAACACGTTACAGTTGTCTTCCATTATTTAAGAATAAAAACAGAATTCTATCTATTTCTTGACTTGTTGAGTAAACTCAAGGCCACTTTAACCCAGATATGTTTTATCTTAAATTGATGGGTCCTACTTAACTAAATTTGTATGATTTAGATGAGCAAATTCATGATCGTATGAATTTAGAGTTAGGGTTAGGAAAAAAATATGATATATTTTGGAAAAGAGTTATCACCTAATAGTTTTAGGAGTCACATAAGATGTGATTGATAAAGATGTTATGTTCCTAATTTAAATATAGTTGGTTTGTTGAGCAACCTTAAGATTGATTATTTTTAAATGAGATCCTAGCCAACTAGGAAATTATTTGATAATTTCTCGATATAATAGTGAGGACTATTATTTTGAATAAAATAGTGGGAGTAATCAAATATTTTTAAAGTCGTTATTTATTTGGTTTTGGATATAAAATAGTACTAGCTTCTGTTAAGTTTTTCAGTTATTGAATAAGAAGATGAGTACTAGCCTGACGTTGAGAAGCATCATGGATGCAAACAAGCTGATTGGACAAAACTTTGCTTACTAGTTTCGAAACCTGAGAATAATTCTAAGGCAAGAAAAGAAGTTGCACGTTCTTGACACTCCTGCTTCACTAGAGCCTAGTTCAGATGTAATTGATGAGGTTTAGGAGAGGTATCAATGTTATATTGATGACGTTGAGCAAGCCACATGTTTGATGTTGCTAGCATGTCTCCAGAGCTTTATAGGCAGTATGAGAATATAGATACATTTACTATGATACTACATCTCAAAGAGTTGTTTGGTGCACAAAGTAGGGCGGAGAGGTATCAATTCTCAAAGGCACTATTTCAATGCAAGATGTTGAAGGATCTTCAGTCAAATTGCACATGCTAGAGATGATTAGGTATATTAAAAAATTAGCCTAATTAGGTTTTATCATGTACTATGAGTTGAGCGTTGATCTGATGTTGTTGTCTTTAAGTTCCAAATTTTCACAGTTCGTCATAAACTTCCATATGAACTAGAAAGACATGACATTGCTCAAATTATTAAACATGCTCAAGACTACAGAAGGGTACCTTAAGAGAGAACCCAGTTCTGTACTTGTTATGAATTCTTCTAAGATCAAGAAAAAAGGCTCTAAGAAGAATAAGAACAAGAAACAAAAGGCTTCTACTAGTGTGGTAAAGCCCAAAGGAGGTTTTAAGAAGAAAAGCAATGACAAGAGTTCATGCTTTCATTATAGAGTCAATAGACATTGGAAGAGGAACTATAAATCTTATCTTGCTTCCCTGAAAGATAAGAAGCTTAAGGAAGTTGTCTCTTTAGGTATATTTATGATTAAGATCAATCTTTCTACTTCTATTCTACATACTTGGGTATTAGATACTAATTGTGGTTCTCACATATGTAATAACATGTAGATGTTAACATGGAGTAGATCATTGAAGAAAGGAGAAGTGAACCTACTAGTTAGCAATGGAGCAAGTGTTGTTGCATTAGTTATAGGAACTTATAGTTTAGCTTTGCCTTCTAGCCTTATATTAGAACTTAACAACTGTTATTATGTTATAGTTATTACAAGAAACATCATTTCTATTTCTTATTTAGATTTAAATGAATTTGTCTTTATTATTAAGAATAAGAGTTGCTCTTTTTATAAAGATGATATTTATTGTGGATCTGGATTACTTAAAAATAGTTTGTATGAATTAGATCTTGAAAGGCCAGATCTTAATATAAATAGCAAGAAAAGAAAGTTAAGTAACCAAAATCTATCTTATTGATGACATTGTAGGTTAGGTCATATCAATGAAACTAGAATCACAAAGTTACATAAAGTATGATATTTGGATCCTTTTGATTATGAATCATAGTAAACTTTTGAGACTTGTTTATTAGGAAAGATGACTAAACTACCCTTTAGTGAAAAGGGAGTATTTGCTAGTAAGTTATTAGAGCTAATACATTTAGATGTATGTGGGCCTATTTCCACCAATGGTTAAGTTGGATTTTCACATTTCATTACGTTCACAGATGATCATTCTAGATATGGTTATGTCTGCTTAATGAAACAAAATTTTGAATCTTTTGAAAAGTTCAAAGAATTTAGGCTTGAGGTTGAGAAACAAACCAGTAAAACTATTAAAACACTTAGATCATATCGAGGTAGATAATACTTGGAACACGAGTTTCTTGTTTATTTAAAGAGAATAAGATTTTTTGACTATGAACTCCTCCTGCAACTTCACGGTATAATGGAGTTTCTGAGAGGAGAAATCGTACACTATTACATATAGTACGTTCCATGATGAGCAATGTAGTTCTTCCTGTCTCCTTTTGGGGATATGCCATTGAAACTGCTACATACCTTCTAAACAAAGTTTTTTCTAAATTGGTTAACAAAACATCATATAAGATATAGATTGGTAGAAGACCAAGATTGTCACACTTAAAGATTTGGGGATGTGATGTTTATGTGAAGTGTGTTATATCTAATAAACTTAAAGTTAAATCAAATAAATGCAAATTTGTAGGGTATCCGAAGGAGAGTTTTGGATATCAATTTTACCATCCTCTTGAGAAAAAGGTGTTTGTCTCAAGACATGCTATATTTTTATAAAGAAATTTTCCTCAAAGGAAATAGTGGGAGTGAGGTAGAACTTCATGCAGTTCAAAAGCCACAAATTCATATAAAGTATAACCAAAAGTTGAAGAGACATATAGTCTGTGACATAGTAGTAGGATATGTCGTCCCCCCACTAGATTAGATTTAGATATCTCATAAGGGAAGGATAATGTATCCCTCATACATGATGAGGCTATTAATTTTAAAGAAGCAATGCCTGACATTGATTCTTTAAATGACATGAAGCTATGAGACCTGAAATGGAATCCATGTACAGTAACTAAGTATAGACTTTGGTGGATGTGCCTGATGGTATTGAACCTATTAGATGGAAGTGGGTTTTTAAGAGAAAAACTGACAAGAATGATAATGTACATACGTACAAAGCAAGGTTAATGGCTAAAGGTTACAAATAAAAATGAGGAGTTGATTTTGATGAAACTTTTCGTTGGTAGCTATGCTAAAATCCATAAGGATCTTATTGGATATAGTTGCATATCATGATTATGAGATCTCATGGATGGATGTCAAAACTGCATTTCTTAATAGGAATTTGTAGTAGGATGTGTATATGACATAACTCGAAGGTTTTGAATCTAAGAGATTTCCTAATCAAGTATGCAAATTGCAACAATCCATTTATGGACTTAAGCAAGCATCACGAAGTAGGAATATTTGTTTTGATGAAACAATCAAAGAGTTTAATTTTATAAAAAATGAAATGAACCATATGTCTCTAAGAAGGTTAGTAGGGGTGCAATCATTTTCTTAGTGCTATATGTGGATGGCATATTGCAAATTGGAAACGACATTGCTATGCTTCAGTCCATAAAGAATTGGTTATCCAAAAACTTTTCCATGAAGGATATGGGAGAAGCAGTCTATATTATGGGCATAAAGATCTATAGAGATAGATCAAAGATGTTATTTTGGTTATCTCAATCAACGTATATGGACAAAATGCTAAAGAGGTTTAACATGGAGAATTCTAAGAGCAGATTATTACCCATGTCTCATGAGATTTCTCTCTTATAGGGTATGTGCCCAAAGACATAAGAGAAGAGAGAAAAATTGGATTGTATTTCATATGCTTCGATAATTGTATCAATCATGTATTTGATGCTATATACTATACCAGATGTCTGTTATGCTTTAAGCACAAAGATCAGGTTTCAAACCAATCTAGGTGAGTGTTTCTGGACAGTTCTGAAAAACATTTTAAAGTACTTGAGAAGAATTAAAGATGTTTTCTTGGTCTATTGAGGAGCATAATTGAGAGTTTAAAGATATTCAAATGTCAGTTTCCAATCAGATCCCAATAATAGACATAGTATTGGAGCGAGTCCTACTAAAAAGAATCTTGCAAATCCTCTCACTAAGCCACTATCTCAAAAGAGACATGATCAAAATATGGATGGATATAGTATAAGATATATAGGTGATTGGCTTTAGTGCAAGTGGGAGATTGTTATTTTATGCCCTTGTAGCCAATTTATTTTGATGCAATTTGATGTATGACATTATTATTTAATTAATAAAGGCATTCTTTATCTTTGTGTATTAATTTAATTAAATTTGATGTTTTAATATTAAAGATAAATCCCTAGAACAATTACTATATGATTGAAATTCTGATGAGATCAATTTACATTTACGTATTATTTCTAATTGTTCCTAGTTGCATTTTCATCAAGATGGGATATTATTGAAATGGTAAAGCTAGCACAAATTATGTTTTTTTCTTATGAAGTAATTAATCTCATAAATTAATGTATAGAGATACTTAAACTATTGTGTGGATGCTAATTAAAGAATAAGTCATTGAATTGACTCGACTATGAGAAGCTCAAATAGAATATTACTTATGTGTCTGTGGATTTTCTCATAATGATGGTTGTATAAGTAATCATTAGACTTAAGATTAACAAGGTATCTCGTGTGGGAATTATTGTGTTTTGATGCTACTTATAAACCATCGTATGATAATTCAGTCGGTAGTACTTAGATACAGTGTGAACTATACAGAGATAGTTGAGTAAGTCAATAAAGGATTCGTCACTCTAAAGTAATTAAAGAAAATATTCTATTATTCTTGATTAGTTGGCCAGAGTGAATTGATATTTGAAAATGCATTTTTAAATTTCAATTATAAATCAGTTACTAATTAGTAAGAACGAACATGATTAGATCAAAAGAGTGGACATTTTATCCATACTTCGTCCAATTGGAATATTGGATGATGAAATGATTAAATTATGCATCACAACCATGCATGGATAGGTTAAGTCAAGCCACTTTAACATTCCTAATATTTTAAGTGGTCATGACATGTTGCTAGACGTCAATCTTGATTTATGATTATTAATTGTTTAATTGTAGAATTAAATATAAATCAAAAGGAGTTTTTATTTATCTGATTTTAATTATGAATTAGAATTAGAATTTATAATCACTGCCAATATATTAGGAACCTAATAAGTCACACATGAAAGAGTAACTTATGAAGGAAAAATCAATTTTAATTAAGTTGGACTTAATTACAAAGTTTGAGAAACTTTAGGAATCAAATATGAGAAATTTGATTTTATTAAAATTAAATTAATTATAATTAGAATGTGATTTTAGTTATAATTAAAGAATTTAATTTTAATAAAAATTAAAAAATCCTAATTATTTTTCTTTTAATAGGAAGAAAGCTTAGGAGCCAGAACTTTTGTTCTTCCTCTCAATAGTTATTGAGAAGTTGTTCTGTGGATACCGTTAAAAGCTAGACATTTGAACAGCTCATGGTTGACATAGTGAAAAATTTGTCAAAGATTTCAACAAGAAATATGAATCGGGTATAATTTCCCACTTTAGAATTCGTGTTTTTATTCAAGTTATACGATTATCAAGATCTGATAGGAAATTTTGTTTTCTGTTGTGTCCATGATTGGGTCATGGTTGGTTTCTAACATAGAAGCCATAGTCTAAGAAGTGTCTATAAAATTCCAAGAGAATTCATAAGCAAAGAAAGGAAAAAAAATAGAAAAGATGAAGATTGTCTAGAGTTTGAGGTGGAAGATGGAGTGAAAGGATACGAATTTATAGCGAAACAGGCGAAACCCAAGGGAAGTAGTAGAACTTTGAAATTTGAATGAAGTAGATCTTTTAGTTTCTGTAACGAGCAGAGAATTAGGAATTTCAAACGTAGGAGAATCTTTCTAAAATCTTTACACCCACCTTTCCCTCTTAATCAAGAATTCTCTCTATTTTAGGGCTAGGCAAAGATCTTCCTTCCAAGCTTTCTCTTTAAATTGGAATCCTTTTGGTTCCTAAACTTCCTAAAACCACTTATCCATGTTTGAGAATTTAAATAATGATCTTGTACCCAATTTAAAATAGGTTAAAAGAACTTCTATACCTTATGTTTAGTTTTCTCAACTAAACATATTCGAGGTCATTTGTTAATAGCTTACTAAGAAGTGCAACCCATAAGTAAAAGGAGCCTAAAACGTGAAAACTAAGCAAATGTTTAGCCAGAGAATTTGTGGATGGAGAAAGTCTAGATTATAGACGATGAACATATTGGGAAAGAGTGACGAACAAAATGAAGAATGTTTCTAAATGGGCTGGAAGTTAGTAAGTTGCAAAGGAGATACTTGAGACTAAAGTTGAGAATAGTTACAAGTAGTTAGTTAGAACGTGGAAAGTGGAAAAAATTGTGTGAAGATGAGAAGACTATATAAATTTCCTATTACTATGACATAAGGGGGCCACACACAGTCTCTAAAAAATGACAAAACCTCAAATACTTGTAGAAAAACAATCAATCCATTTTAAAACAACTTATTATTATTTCCCAATTTTCTTTACATTTGTTTATTCATTTTCATTATCTTAAATTCCATTTGATACTTACACGTTTGCTTTTTTAAATCAAATAGTTTATTATATAAACTCAATTTAACATTAGTAGATTTTCAGAACTCACTTTTATCATTGATAAAAGTTAATTACCAATTCTAGAAGAATTGTTTCCCAGCACGTCAGAATTCTTGATTGTATTAAAACATTGTGATATCCAAATAGCTTTTTTGTTTAGCATGCCTTTTGGCTATGTTTGGTAGGGTAGTTAGTAATGGAATGGAGTGGAATGTAATGTCATTCCATCATTCGAGAGAAGAGTTTATAACATAATGGAATGGAATAAGATGAAAGAGTTACCTCCGATTTAGAGGGTTTAGGATGGAATGTAAAATGATAAATTTGTACTACCTAATATACCCTCATTAATTTTTTATAATACCAATTATAACCTTAACTCCAATTACAAGCAACAATACATTTCAATCTATCTATGGTATAATAGTCATTCATTATTATTATACATACATTACATTCCATTTCATCCATCTTTCAGACAACATTTCACTATATTATATTATGAATCATTCCATCCCTCTTAAACAACAATATTCTAATATTACATCTAGTTACATTCCATTCTATTATAAATCATTACATTCTATTTCATTCCATTCTATTAAATTGCATTACATTTCATTCCATTAACAGCCTTACGTCCAACTAGATATAACCTTAAACACTGCAATTAATTCTTTGTGCCTATATGGTTGTTTAACTATATAAGAGCACCTGTTGAAATTTATTCTATCAACAACATCTTAAACAAAGGTACTCTTTGAGTTCCTTAAATATAGTTCTTAGTTAATTTGATCCATTGATAAGATGAGTCCAGATCCTCTACCTAATATAACCATGTCTTATTCTTTCTAATTGAAATATGTGTCTTTATTTTTAAAATTTAAACACTTTGTTACTCTTCCCAAAATTCGTGCCTTCTAAGCCAAGCCGACCCAATTAATGTCCTCTGTCATCTTCTTTGTAACACTACAGAAGTTGCCCTCTCACCGTCTCGTCTCTCTTCTCTTTGCCACCTTCCTACACCTTGTAAAACCCAACCTAGATCCCCTAATCTTAGCCACATCAAATTATACGACATTTTTAAACAATTTCCTTTTGTAAATTTATCAAAGAATTAGGGACAAAGATGGAGCATGAATGACGATGAAGCATTGGCATGGATTTAAAAAAAGTTGATATTATAAATTTATATGTGCTCTTGAAAATTATTTCTTAAAATTTAAAGGATATAACAACCTAACTAAATTTATTCGAATTTTTATTACACAGATAATTCTTACACTTACATGGCCGAGTAAGTGCTGCACGACCATGTAAGTGCTTGCATGCTAGCTAACTCACAACTGTGACTTTTTTTTGCTTAAAATTAATATATATTTGTCTAGATACATCTCATGAAGTTAGTAGAGAAAAGTTGAAGTTCAACTTATTCAATTGAAGAACAAAATCAAGACCAAGAAAGAACAAGCATAGCAAAGTTATAAATTCATATGTAATGTTTATTATACTTCCTAGTTAATCACATTGATATTTTAAAGGCCTTTTATACATGAACAAATTTATATTTTAGCTCATTGCATGAGTATTTTTAGTCACTAAAAGGAATTAAGATTTTGATTTTAAAGAAAAGGAAGATCATTAAAATATACATTTGGGTACATTTAAAGAAGTGCTTTACCTCAATTTTGCATTAGAAAGATTAAGTTTAACCATTTAAAGATCTTAGAATAATGATTTTAGGTGTATTGGGAAACTTATATAGGTTAATGGTAGAAAAATATGAGTTAAAGTTTTCAAAACTTATGTACGAAGACTTTGTAGCAATGCTGATTGTGCATTGGTCAACCATTGTTTTACAATCAACCAATGTTCCAACAGTTAGTACATCTATCAACCGCACATTGATCAATTGCACATTAATCAACTAATATAATTTTTCTCAAGAGTAACATTAATGTTCCAACAGTTACTACATTGGTCGACCGCATATTGATCAATCAATACACAGTAACTAGTAATTAATAATGATGATTTCTTATTTTTAACAGGTAGTTTTACCCTAAACCCAATAAGGTCTTTTGAATTTGTAAATTCATTTGTGAGTATGGTTACTCTTCTTCTTAGAGAAAGATTGTAAAAATAGTAACCTTTTACTCGTGAAAAAATAAATTATTCCATCAAGGTTCCTCTTCACCTTATTGAAAAAAGAGAATTACTGAAATTTTTAGCAATATTAGTTTTTGAAACTATTATAAATTAGTTTTCCTTTCTTTAACTCTTACACTCTTCAAATTATTGTTTAAGTATTTTATTGATTAATATTAAGTTACTTTTATCATAAATTAGTTTTCCTTTCTTTTACTTTTTAACTCTTCAAAATATTGCTTGATTATGTTATTGATTAATATTAAGTTACTTTTATCATAAATTGATAATCTTAAGAGTCAAGGTGTGACTTCCAGTCACGAGTGTGACTGGGGGGAGTCTCCTCAGAGTTTTGCCGTGGCACGCATTGTGTGTCATTAGTAGACCTCTCAGCCAAATATAAATTTTTTTATAACTATTTACGTTTTGTTCCCTATGTTAACTGGTCTTATGAAGTATGGTTAACAAACTATATGAGCTGCAAGGTATATTGGATCGTTCTTCATCTAATTATATGGATTGATCTAACAATGATTTAATTTTTTTATATTCTGTTTATAGGTTACATAATCACATAAAATTGTATCTAACTCCATATATGGATATGGAACGTATAAAATAGTTATGAACGACAAAATAAAGATAAATTTATACTCAAATTTGAATTTTCAATAGAAACAACTAAAAAGAAATTAAGAAATTCCACTTAACTTAGACTTATGATTGAGAGAGTCTTGGATAGAATAATAAATTTTCCCTAAATGTATCTTAATTTTTGGCCTAATTCTTCTTCTGATGATCGACTTAACCTCTGATCAAAAAAATATACCTTGGTTATATTTCATCTCCTCAACAACTTTAGTAATGAGTATAATGGCCTTATTGTTTTGATGGAGAGAAGAACCTATGATTAGCTTTTTGAGAAATTTCCAAACGAACAATTTCAAATAAATCTTTCATTTTCTTATTTTACTATGTTTAACTCTATGTGTTTCCCTATCCGTAGAGCACATAAACAATTTGAAATGCCTCGACTTTTTTATTTTTAGAACAGGTCTGAGTCAAATAGCAATAATTCGAAGCACTTCTTTATAAACTATTTCGAAAACCTAAGGACTCAATTGTATGGATTTGTAAAATACATGATTTTCAATCCTAGTCAATGAATAATTTGTCCACTCCATAGATGCAATTTGGCCATAAATTTTATGAATTGTTTGATTCTTGATTATCGAATTTTGTTCTTTTTTAGTTTTAGTTTTATTCAAGTCATATATGTCTCTAAATTGAGATAATAGAATTGGATTTCTTTTTGATTGTGAAAGTTTGTTTAATATTCAAAAATTGTAACCCTTATTTATACGACTATAATTGTAGGATTTCTGATTATTTTGAATATGAATCCCGGCATCTATTGAAAAAAGAAAATCAAATAGGCCTAGATTGGTAAATGATCCAATAACCACTCTTCCCTTAGGAGGAGTTCAAAAAAAAAATTATAATGGCTCTGTTGTTTTATTTACATTTCATTGGTGATTTAACAATCTCAAAGTTTCTTCCTTTTTATTTGAATAATAATAATAATAATAATAATAATAATAATAATAATAATAATAATAATAATAATAATAATAATAATAATAATAATGAAAAAAGCAATATATTTGACTTTGATCGTTATGGACTAGAACCAAGATCGAGTCCTAAACAGGCGGATCTGATTTTAACAGTAGACACAGTAACCATGAAAATGGCTCCTTCTTTAGTGAGATTATATGAACAAATGCCCGAACCCAAATATGTTATTGCTATGGGAGCATGTACAATTACAGGGGATGTTCAGTACCGATTCTTATAGTACTATTTAGGGAGTTGAGAAGCTAATTCCTGTAGATGTCTATTTATAAGGTTGTCCACCTTAATAGGAAGTGGTTATAGCTACTATAACAAAAATTTGTAAAAAAAATATTAATGTTATGCACCAAGAATTCTTTCATATCCCTGCTAGTTTTCCAAATTAATCCCGTGGATACATATAATTCATAAGGATAGGTAAATGATTCATATACAACATCTCTTTCTTTTATCAATGGTTCTACTAACTGATATGTTTCCACAAATAATTGAAATTCAGTTTCTTGATATGTATCTTCAATTTTTCTAAACTTATAAAGCTCTTTTGTTAAACATGATCAATGAGCCTACAAAATCCTGGGGTTTCCACGCTTGAGGTAGATAAATGAATTTTTGTTCTATGCCTCCGAGCCATATATCTTCGTTTTTTTCGTCAGAATAAAGGAAACTTTGATGAATAACTAATTGACTTCTTTTCTTTTAGTTATTCTTTTTACCCTTTCTATAATAACAAAACGAATTCTTCTAATGTACAAAACAAAAATAAAAAATGGTAGGTTGTAATGGTTTTTCAAACTTTTATATTTTTCCGCAGTTGTTTCTAGCACAATAAAAAAACTAGAAAAATTAAACACACAAATATAAATCAACATTGAAATTTGGTAATTCGGCATACCTTGCCTACTTCTGCGGGGCCCTGACCTAGCTTAATTCGGCACACCTTGTAGATTCATTGATCAGGGTTTAACAGATGAGCTTTGTAAGTTTCCAAAAATTGAAGATACAAATCAAGAAATTGAATTGCAATTATTTGTGGAAGCATATCAATTAGTAGAACTGTTGATAAAAGAAAGTGGATGTTGTCTATGAATAGCGTACCTACTCTTCTGAATTATATGTATCAGTAGGATTAATTTGGAAAACCAGTAGGGATATGCAAGAACAAGACCATACATATTAATAAATAAAATTGCTACTTATTTGTTGAATAGTCAGATCCTGCTCCTATTAACACAGGGACTAGAAGTGTAACAAAAGGTATAACCCACGAATAATGATATGTATGTTTCATAATTTATTTTAATTTATGTCTTGTTTCTAATTCATCGAGTTTCTGTTTCAGGAAGAAGACTAGGAAAGATCACGCAACTAAGTCAAAACAAGTAAATCCAAATAGACAAATTCTTGTAACCTAGAAAAATGGGGAGGACAGATGTGCTAGGTATTGAAATTATTGGCTATTAATATTACTTTTGCTAGATTGTAGTACTAGCATAGCATGCATGTCCATAGAGATATGTTACAGTTTCCTTTCAGTGGGTTCTCTTGAAAAAGAAAAAGAATCAATTCGTTCTTTTCTTCATGCTGCTCTGCAAGCCTCTCCTATCGCTCTTTGCCCCCTTTCAGTTCATCAGCTATCTCATTGCTATACTTGCGATGTAGATGCGGCCTTTCCAATTTCTTCTTTTTTAGTCGAGATAGGGCCAAGCTCAATTCGATTATTATAGGGTGCCACACTATTTGCTTTCTTTGCTTCATCTTTCTCTATCACTGTGGATTCCCTTTTGTCTTTATTTAAATTAGATTCGATTTTTAACTATTCAAATTGAATGAATCTCACACTATCATTAAAGAAGGAATATCAAGACTGGGAGTTCGAATGAGAGAAAGGTAGACTGGTAATATAGTTCATCCGAATGAAGAAAGGGATTCATCAATCGTACTGAAATAAATAGGCACTTTATTTTTCTATTATTGCGTCTTTGAAAACTAAGATTTGGTCACTTCAGTAAGTTGGTAATGTTTCATGGGGTCTAATTCTCTACCATAATGTCTCCTTTAATAGAGTTTATTTCTGGTCTATATAGACTACGTGTCCATAGTAATAATCTCTTGGAGTCTATTGCCTTTTTTCTTGAATGGTTATAGCCGAGCATAGACATTTGCATTTTCATTAACGCAGGCAAATGATTTAGAAAGATGATTACTCCTGTTAATTTGTTTGAACTAACTTACATCTAAGGTTAGTGTTTGTTTTCTCACAACTTTCTCAGATTGACAAATTTGTTTTTTCCCATACTCAATTTCCTAGAGTCACGGGTGTGACTTCAATATGACAGGGAGAAGTCACTCCTCAATCAGGGTGTGACTGGGGGTAGTCACACCCTTAATTTCTCCCAATCACGTGTGTGATTGAAAAGTCACACTCAAGACTCCCAGTCACATCCGTGACCGTCCCAATTACACACCCCTATAAATATTAACACCCATCTCTACTCATCTTCGACAACATTATTTTGCTTTGCTTTGCTTTTGTCACGATCTAAAACATGCGCGTGATCGACACGTGGGGCTGATGTTTGAAACCCCATATCTCACGTAAGCCTACCATTAGTGACAAAATAAATTCAAAACCCAAGAATACAACAAGTTTGTATAATACAATAACAATAGTGCACATAAGAAAGAAGTTTTACAGCTCATGAAATCATGTCACTATGGACGCTACAATACAAGATAATGAAAATAAAGAAAGAACATACATAAATGTCGGTAAGTCACAGTGGACACATAACGACAATCACTACTACGAAGTTGGTAGTAGCTAACCTGAAAAATAAAGTTGAAGGGAGTCAGACCTTACTGAGTAAGCTAACACCGTTCTATGATACCCAATGTTATGCGCACAGTCATGCATAAATATCAAAATACATCCAATCACATCAACAACACAAATAAATTATGGAGGAAAATATCTATAGGACCCTAATCTCTAAGAGTAAGCCCTCACAACTCTAAACCTCAAATGACTACAGGGAGTTATGCATCACTAACGGTTCAGCCATGATCCTATAGTCATGTAGTCATAAGGCACTCTTAATCTAAAGGGGCTACAGGGAGCCAAGCATCACCAACAGACTAACCCTCACTCAAAGCGTCCAAAGTCATAAGCATCACAAATAAGGGTCCAATTGGGAGCTAAGCATCATCTAGGATTGGCCCATAACATATCTCAATATCATAACAAACAACTTTCATAATCATAATCAGTGCGCATCTGGTCCTGATGCATACCCATCAGGTGGCACGTCCTACAGATCTTTTCTTCCCCACAATCAAACATAGCAATATATATCAAATTATTAAGCATGCAATTTATCAAGTAAACATTCACTTATGAAATGTCCAATGCATGTATGCAATACCTAACCCAACGTATCCATTCAGTTAACCCGATATAAAGGTTTATAATAAAACGAGTACACATTACTGTATATATGCGTTCAC
>JANQBM010000002.1:21606165-21646646 GCA_025594535.1 Erythroxylum domingense | reverse complement strand
CACAATCATTCACATCAAAACCGGGAAAAAGTCATGCATGCATGTTCAAACATTTCATGTGCAAAAATTCACTAATTGTTGTTCATATGCATATATGAATGCATGAATATGATAAAGACACTTTCAATTATTCTAACCCATTCAAAAAGACCACATTGCCCTTTCCCATAAGTGAGGGGATGTTACAACTTGTCTCACCATAAGATCATGGGATGCTTTTGGTAGAATTCCCACATCATTAGCCATTTTAATTTGCATTGCTACAGTTGAAAAATATCTTTCTATAACTTCTATGCAAATGTGTTTTGTTAGGACTTGAAAGATAGTGATTGTGATCCTTGACAAATTGAATCACTTAAAATTTTCCAGTTTTCACACCATTAACTTTTATTCTTGCCTCATAACCAAATTTTGTTTATGAACATGTAGCTCTTACATACAAATCTCTTTTATCAGGCATCCTTTTACCTTCTAACACTGCAACAAAAAGCCTGTAAATCAATTTACTAGATTTATCTTTGTAACTTTTTCTTCTTATTATTCCAAAGCCGACATGTTTGGCATAAATTAAATAAAATTGATAAGCTTCTTCTTCCGTCTCGAACTCTATGCCAAATTTTGGTGCTAACTCTCTTGGATCAGATGAGTGGACTCTGTTCAAATTCTCTTCAGAATTTAAATTCACCAAATCAGTTAAATTCATATTACGAGTCTCATTGCCAACCAAATCAATTGAATTCATATTACTACTCTCATTGTCAATGCCAATATCATTCTTATGCTGCTCCTTCTTAATTTCACAATCTAATCGATGGTATGGACTACATCTACTTTCTATTTCTACACCTATCAAATTCACAAACAAAGTACCATTATTGCTTTGTTTTCAGATAAAATTATTAACACAATGAAAAAGGAGAGTGGTCAGAAAAAACTAGGAGGTATTTTAGTTTTCTCTGCATAATTTTTTAATTCCTATAACAGAAAAAGTGATTGGAGAATTAAAGATTTCACTTTGTGCAGTTATATGTTCTCATCTTCTCTCTAACACACAATTTAAAAAATTCGTAAATTCTTCCTAGTAAATGAATAGTATGTTTTAGAACGTCTTAAGCAGAAATCAATATTAAACAACTCAACCTTTACAATATATATTAATTATCACTCACATTTCGTTTCTAACTTTTTTGTTTCTGTTTATACCATGAATCAAAACAATCAAAATATCTTCAAAACTTACTTTAAGAAAAACATAAACAACTTCAGTTTAAGAACCACCAGAGGCAAGCACTAAAGTACCTTATAGCTCTCCACATTAAATTTAATAATAAAATTAAATTAACAAGATGATGTATTATCAGCAATAGAGTCATATTATAAAGACTTAAAAAAAGGTAGACATTAAAGGGTGCATTTACGAAAAGTTGGGTATGTCGAGCTATTCCTCAAGAATTGCTTTGAGATAGAAATACAGAGAGAGAGAATGATAATAAAAGACAAGTAAACTCAAGAATTGCTTAGAGATGGAGATACAAACAAAGGGAATGATAATAAAAAACAAGTAAGAATATCTACAGATAAAAAAACAATCGAAACTTACGTGAGAAGATATTTGAAATTCGCCAAAATATTATCTTTCTTTTCCCTGGTGTGATCTTCTACCTCTTTACGCCACCAAATGTGACAACAAAGTTAATTTGCTTTGTGAGAAGGAAAAAAAAAAGCTTTCAAAGATATGAAAATTGGAAAACAAACAAGTGATAGAAAGAAACAAGTTAAATGGGTGGGAAATCTTAGTCAAAGATTGCTTCGGAAATGACGCGCAATTATCGTTTACAATTATCATCATTATGGTATTCTTATTTGTAATGAATATATTAATATTGTGCTTTTGTAATTTGTCAATTTTTATTTTAATTCGTTAATGCAGAAATAAATAAATATAACAAATTTTATCGCTAATATCCACTCTTTTTTACATTTATTTCTTACTTTCAATTATTACATTTGATGGTAACGTTACATTAGTAGTATAATTGTATTAATTAATTCAAAATGCAATGATTGTTCTTCCATAAAGTCACAACCGTGAGTTAGCTTGCACAGTCATGAGTTAATTATCTGTATAATAAAAATCCGAATAAATTTAGTTATATTATTATATCCTCCAAAATTCAAGAAATAATTTTCAAGAACACCTGTAAATTTATAATATCAAGTTTTTGTAAATCAATGCTAATGTTTCTTCGTCATTTATGCTCCATCTTTGTCCCTAATTTTGTGTTAAATTTACATAAAGAAATCGTCTAAAAATGTGGCATAATTTGATGTGGTTGTGATTAGGGAATCTAAGTTAGGTTTTACAAAAGGTAAGAAAGTGACGGAAAGAAGAGAGACGAGACGGTGAGAAAGTGACTTCTATAGTATTACAAAGAAGATGACAGAAGACATCGGCTGGATCGACTTGGCTCATAAGGCAAAAATTTTAGAAAAAGTAACAGAATATTAAATTTTAAGAAAATGAAAACGTATTTTAATTAGACATAATAAGTCAGTATGGTCTCTTGATCAGATTGGCCTTAGTTACTAACCCATCGCTCTCGGAAAAATACAACATGGAACGATGCAATTTCTCTTCTTTTCCCGTTCTGTTCTTACTGCAAAACATAGAGAGTAGAGACGGTCGATAAGCAAAGGGAGGAATCTGCACCAAAGTAGCTGCTCTTCCTCTTAGCTTAAATTCCTCAATTTCGTTACCTTTTTCATATTTAAATCACGGCTAGGTTTGCGACTGTCTTCACGTGATTTGTGATTGTTTCAGAGTTTTGTGTGTTTGGGAGTTAGGTCAACTATTGCTATGTGGGTTTTGCTGCTTATATTCTCTTTTGGTGAAAATCGCAATTAGAAAATCATGAGCTCCTATTTTGGAAAACAAAGTGATTTTGATGGACCAATGGGTTATAGAAACTTCTTTTCAATCCTTCTTTATATGAGCATATGATTTATCTTTTGCAAATCTGCGAGCTAGTAACTTTCTATTGTAATCATTTTTATCTGGTTTTAGGTTAGGGCATAGGACGGGTACTCCTCTTGTTGGAATGAATAATTTGCTGACCTTTTTATTTATTTTAGAGTTGGGGTTTATGGAAATTGTTTCTTTTAACCAAAGAAGACTGCTCCTACGTTCTCTCTTGCTTTGTTCTCATGTTTTTCATTGAATTTTGTTCATGTCTTTTGTTAATTCAAAATTTTTTGAAGAACTAATATGACTTGAATGAGATTGGAGCTTACAGTTATAAAGTGTAGAGTTGCTTTGTTCCTGATTTGCTGCAGAATGAACGAATAACTTTTCTAGCAGATTTTGTTTCAAATTAAGAGTTTATTAGCATCATTCATGGCAGCGGGGTCAGGTTTATAAAGTTTATTAGCATCATTAAAGGCAGCAGGGTCAGGTTTGTAAATGGATGCTTGTCGCTCTGTGTAAGAGTGGAAGTAGGAAAAATCATTCCTCATTGCATTTAGAATGGTAAATTTTAAGCTTTAGATTGCATGATGTGAGGATTGTGATTGAATTATGCATTCCTTGAGCTGCTTTATGATTCTTGTGCCCTCGTTCTTTCTATTCTTGATGATAAATGAAGAAGATGGGCTTATTATTTTCAGAAACTTGATACTTTATTATCAGCATATAACTGGCGAAGAATTTTTGGCAATGGCAACAACAACGAATCCGAGTGATTCAGAGACCATCTCAAATCCCCAGATGGCTGTTGATAACCCTGATCTGGAACCTAGCTCGAATCCTCAGGTCATTTACCGCTGTAGAAAATGTAGAAGAATTGTTGCTTCAAAGGAGAACATAGTTCCACATAAACGTGGAAAGGGGCAACAATGCTTTAAATGGAAAAAGAGAACTGGTGATCCCTGGGAAAAGGAACCATCAGAATGCTCCTCCATATTTGTCGAGCCCATGAAATGGATGGAAGCAGGTAAGCATATAGCTAAATCATCTCAATGTACTCTGCTCCTGTATTATATTTTATGAACAAAATGCTAATTTGATTAGAATCCTAACTTAACAGTACAGGAAGGTTTTGTGGGAGAGAAACTACAGTGCATCGGGTGCAAAGCACGGTTGGGTTCCTTCAATTGGGCGGGCATGCAATGCAACTGTGGAACTTGGGTCAATCCTGCGTTTCAGCTTCACAAAAACAGATTAGACGAGTGCAATATATAATATGTATCTATTCTTTTGACTCCTAGCTAATCCTCTCTGCGATAGGTTGCACCTAGCCTGTAGGATTCCTGTGTACTTAGAATGTCTGATCAAAATCTTCAATTGAGCATGGCAATTTCAAACGCTTGCCACATGTGAGATAGCTAACAATTCATGTTTTTTCGTAATTACGGTTCCGTTGGGTAAAAAATGTGTTAAAAATTTTGTTGATTGGTGTATGTGCATCTTGTGGTTTATGTGGATTGTTGTGCATCTTGTGGTTTATGTGGATTGTTTTAGTGACAGGGGATGAAATGGTTACTAAGAAAGGGACTAATAAATTAGCAGAACAATTGAGGTCTACTGGCTAACATTTGCATAAAATGTATGATAGACTTTAATGTTGGTTAACGTACAAAAAAAATTGACTTTTAAAAAATTAGATAATTCAGCCTCTATGGATCAATGGAATAGATTTTGTACTATTTCAATTTGTAATAATAAAAAAATTTGTACTAAATTTCAAGATATTTATCGGGCTCAGTTACTAGCTATTTCGGTTCGTATCGGTTGATACTAGTTAGTATTAAAAATACCAAGCTGACTATTCCTGGTCAGAGAGCTCAAGGAATACTCGATCGCATGCTTAGGAACAGATTGTTCATGAGAGATCAAGGGAAACAAAGCAAGAGACATATACAAGTCCTTTCTCTCTACGTTTACCAAATCTCAAGGCTCGCCTCTTAGGAATTTTACATTTCCATCCTCTTCCCGTTTTAACGACCTCAAACAGAATCTATGATCTAAGACTTTCTGATACATAAGATACTCATAAAGAGGCAAGTGTAGAGCATATTTGTCTTTCTGTATGATCAAAACTACATTGAAAGAGGGAGAACTTAGAGAGAAGTTATATGATAAAAAGATATAATATTTTTCATTGATCAAGCTCTGAGTACAATGATAAAGGGGCCTTGCTTTTATAAACTAAGCAAGGGAATAAAACAAACAACTTTAAAAAAAAAGATTCGTTAGGTACAATCATTCACATAATTTTAAAAAAACAAATAATAAAAAGTGGGAAACACATGAGTCCCAAATATTCCTAAAAGATAAGAAAGAATATTTAAAAAGGATGTAGACCCCAAAAATTTTCTTGCAAACATAATGACACGTTAGAAAAGACACGTAATTATAAAGACAACTAATATAAGGTCCCACAGTGAGAAGAGGGATCTTAGTCATCAGTCATGTCAAATTGGTTCTTGCCGCGATTGGAGATTGGTCGGAGTGGCTCTATCACTTGAGCTGTCAGTGTCAGAATGAACTCTATAAATCCTTCGCCTTTTTCTAGGGCTTGCATTGTCTGTACAGAGTCGATTCAGGAATTCATTAAGCTCTTCTTTATTAGGGATGAAAATATCCTCGTTAGGATCGTGAGAATCTTGGAAGAAGGAGGCTAGAGGTTGTGAAGGTCTTGCCGTGTCAGAGGAAACGTAGACTGGTTTTGTATCATCGAACTCAGAATATATTCGGCTGTTTGGGCTTGGTATGTCTACTTCTGGTGCTTCAGGTTCACCAGGAACAAATTCTCCCGCGTAAGGTCCAAGTGAAGTAGGGAGGATGGATATGTGCTGAGGAAAATGATTTATGTCCTTAAGAAAACTTTGAAGAGGTTTAAGGACATTTTCCCTGTACCTTAGCCAGTAGAGTGACAAATGACGGAAAAAGAATCGATTGTTGGAATAGATTGCACCAGTACATGCTGCAAGATATAGGCGGTGGAGAGTAAAGAAACATTTTGCATATTGTTTTTTTAAAGGTGCTTCCCATAATCGATGTTGTTTAATGACTATGGAAAGTTGTTTTCTCCATTGTTCTGGTGGTTGATATCACTCAAGGAAAGTCCATAACACAAAACTTTCATTATCTCGATCACAGATATATTGGTAGACTTGTAAAGGAGGTCAGGTGATTGCACATATGTAAAGGGCAAAGAGAGCCCAAAGATACCATAATGTATTCTTAGAGAGTGGACCATTAAGAAAGAACACAATGAAGTATGGTGCTTGGAGGTTAAACAATGAGGGGCTACAAGGAGAGTTGGTTTGTCTAATGAAGAGGTGTAGGTAATAAAACAAGCTTAATCAAGCAAGAGATGCAACTTTTGCAACAGTAGTGGGTGCACTAGCAATCGAAGGAAAGAACTTCCTTGTTATTGTAGTAGTAGGTAGGTCAGCCATTGAGAAGAGGAATGAGATAATGCTGGAGGGAGTAAAAAGGTTAATATGTTGATGAGAGAGGAAGTCAGTTAGGATGTGTTAGTGGCTTTAGATATGGTGAATGGAGAATTTATAGGATGAGAACCATTCTTTACATAGAAGCAACGGATTGTATGATAATATCTTCTTTTTGGGTGCATAGCCATAGTAGTGATCACTTGCATTTGTTTATAAGATTACCTGCTCTTTGTCAAGAATCTTCAAAGCTAGTGGATGTTGACAGGCTTGCTTTAAATGTTTTATGGCTCTATTTTGCTCTTTACCCTATAGTGGTGGATTCTTCTGTAGCAATTTTGACAAGGACGATGTATAATCAGCTATCTGAGGGATGAAATCTCTGATATAATTGACAATTCCGAAGAATTGTTGTATCTGTTTGGTTATGAGATTGTCATCATGAAAATGTAGTAGTTTATTGGCAATATATGAACCAGGTTGATATATTCTATTGTGGAAATGCATACCCAAGAAATCTATTTAGGCTGTTTCGATTTGACTCTTCATTGCTAAGAGCATAATTCCATGTTTCTTCGTAAGATCTAAGAAGGATTGGAGTAAAAGCTATTGTTCTTTATGGGTTTTAGAGTACAATAAGATGTCATCAATGTAGATCAAAGCAATATAGAGGATGGGCTAATAAATCTTTATCATGGCTCGTTGAAATAGTAAAGGGGCAACCTTGAGTCTAAACGACATAACAATCCATTGGTATTGGGCGTTCAGAAAATAAAAGGTTGTCTTGTATCTGTCTTAAAGGTCAATTACAAGTTCCCAAAATCCTAGTTTGAGATTAAACTTAGAGAAAATGGTAGCTTCCTTTAGAAATAGCACCTGTGTACTAATCTTTAGCAGTGGAAAATAGAGGTTTATAGTCAATGACTAATCTCTTTTTCCTCTTTTCTATTAAGACCTTTAGTTGACATAAAAAGCTTGATTAGCTCAATCTAATTAAGTGGGCTCAATAAATCCTTGTTTGGTAAGGATTGCACATTCTTTTTTAGGGAGTTTCAGATCATCAGGGTTCATACCGGGATGAGTAGCCTTATGATGATTGATATCTTCATTCTTCTTGAAAGGAAGATGAATAAAGAAATCAAGATTCTTCTATAGAGGATTGGAATGAGAGAACTGTGCATGAGACTTGTAACATACCACTCCCATTGAGCATATACCCGACATACCGAAGGATATTTGGGGACATACTCTAATAAAATGGCATGTTAAGACAATTAAATCAATTCATTTTCACTTTTTAATGCATCGCACATAATGTAAAGCATTCCAATAATCTGATTATTGTTCCATCTTTATTCACAAACATATACAGTATTAAATGTCATTACATTCCCAAAATTCACATATACAATATCCAACACTTGGGAGATACAATCCTTGATACAATATAACTAAGACATTTGCAGGTACAACTGATCCTGACACAGACCCATATCCGAATGCAAAAGTTACTTCAACTAGACTAGCTAGATTTCTCCTGGACCTAAAAAACAATGTTGCAATTTTGATAAGTTTTGAGAACTCAGTGAGGGAACCATCATCGATGTGTTCACTTAAAACAGAGAACATATATATCAATGAATAACATTCAGCTCATTCAAAGCAACGCTTTATTTAGAGATATAACTCATATTCTACAATTTGCATCATAATAAAATAAGCATTTAAAAATTCAATCACTTTTTAAGTCATTCCAGAAGTTCATTCTGAATACAAGAATCTTATGTAATCATTTCAGAACATAACACTCTTTTATCACAATTCTTTATATCACCATCAAAGTCATAAACATTTCTTAATATTAACACAACATAGTTAAAAATTCATTCACGATCAATATATATCATGAACACATTTAAAGATACAAATGCAAAAGAAAATGAGACTCATTCCATTTTAACTTTGTTGTGACCGAGTGCCTATTTCATTGTCCCGTATCCGTTGTGGATATCGGGCTCATTAATCGTTGAGCCTGAGGCCCTGATAAGCATATTGAGCTTAAAGCTCTTTTCACGTTGGCTACTTTGGTCATAACTCCTTTTATGTGAACATGCATCATATAATGGAATATCATAGTTCATATAATATATCATCAATCACTTTCAGTCAATAAGCACATTCAGTTTTCACAGTTCATCAAATCTAAGTTCGGCATTCAACAAATAGTTGAGCATTCAATTTCCTTATTCACATTCAAATCACAAACACTCCCAATACAGTCCCAAATATCAAACTCCTCAGACAATCAATTGTTCGGAATCAGTGATATCACAATTATATTAATATTAATTCATTATAAAGGAATTAAGTTTAATCAACACAATTTGAACAGAACACATTACCAATCAAAATCTCACATCTAGGTTACCTACTATACATATAATTCCAACATAAGCATAAATATTTGAGTTTACACAACTAGGTTAACTTAAAGTACAATCCAAATAGCTATTGCCTCGACGTTTCGGTAATGTCTCGATGGTGTCGGCTGACTTGTGCCTTTAAATTAAACAATACACATATGTACACATTACTAATTGATCAATCAAATGAATACTCGAAATTACACATTTATATGTATCATGTTTAATGCATGCTCTCAAAATTACACATTTATATGTATCATATTTAATGCATGCTCAATTGATTATTCCGGGTATAAAATCTTATTCAAAAATCATACTTATACATTCATTATGGTTTGTGCATCATCTAGTTTGTAATTAGGTTTATGCCTTATTACACATGATCACTTTCAATTTATCACTCACACATTTATCACTCTTTTTCCTAGGATTATACACTCACACAATTTCCTAGTTCTCATTCAATCATTCCCAATTCATCACTTACATACTTTTAATCACATTACATTCATAAGAACATCTTTATATCATTATCAACTCAGATTTTACACTTATCCTTGAACATTTTTCATGATCAAAAAGCTCCTTATAATACATATACAATTGGTACTTTACATCTGAAATTTTAGCAAGCTAAATCTATACATTCACCTAAATTCTTCCAGCAACATATACTCATACATTTACCTAATTCTCATTCCTAAATACCCTATGTTCTTCAATTATCATTCATCCATACCTTATACACATTTATCATGTTCTTAATATTATGTTTTCACTAAAAGAACTCATTTATTCCTTAAAAAAATCAAAATTTCCATATTTGAACTCAACCTCATCAAAACAGTCCATTCTTTAAGTTGTAACTTCAATTAACTAGATATATTTATTAAGATATCTTCTAGCCAAAATATTTTACAGAGGAATTAATAAGACATCAATAATCATTTTTCATGTTTTATACTTTGACTAGAGCTCTAAACACCAAAAATTAGGAAATAATATAAGGTTCTGCACAGGGGTCTGTCACAGGCAGTATTAGGAAAGAAAACATAACTCAAGCTCTAATTACTATTTTACTAAGCCACTTTCACAGAGGTTGATCCAATACTTATATCTACAATTTTCATTCTTTGAGTTTCTTCAAATTCACGCCCTAAAGATATGTAAAATAGATCAAAAGAGGAAGATGAAATTGAAACCAAAATTTCGAACTATAGCTCTAATTTTCCAGATTTTTCTCAAGACAGATTTTCGAGTACGTTTTACATGGCCCTTTTGATATAGAAAATGAGGTATTTAGGCAATACATTCTTCTAAAAAATGTTCCTATATGTCTTAATTTTCTAACGACATCAAGTTCATGCAGTTTGGTTCAGTATTTTGTGAGTTATACCTAAAATACTATAGATTGTTCTCACACTGCGACAGCTCCCATTACTCAATTTCAAGCAAAATTTATGAACCATTAGAGATATAATTCAAATTTAATTCATTCATAAAAATTGTATCCATATGTATCTAGTTTAATTTGAATTAAAAATAATCTAATTTGGATATCTAGAGATCAAAATATGGCTAAAATACTGATGTCTGCTCAGTGGAAACTCTACAGATAACATATTCCAACACACCTTAAACACCATTATCACAACCAATTCATCCTTAAACAATCACCCAAATCTTATTATTAAAGCAAACCATAAAGAAATACATGTTACTTACTTGTTTATCTCAAAACCTCCTCAATATTCAAGCTAACTATCCCTCCAAATAAGCAAGGACAAGGTATATTATAAGAACAAGATGAAGACAACTAGATTTTGGAGTTGCAAGGTGTAAGATTTTAGGCAAAATTCAAAGTGCAAGGGTTATGTGTGTGAGTCGGTGGTGAGGAAGATAGAGAGGCTAAATGTAACAAAAACAAAAGCAAAATAGTCTTTCAAGCATGGGAAAAATCGTGGGTGTAGGTGTATGGTGAGAATATGGACACTTGGCATGACACTTCGCATACTAAGATCCAAGCCATATGTCTCATCCTTCAACTACCAGTTTCACTTAATGTTTGGTCCATTTGTCACTCAACTATACCACCATTTTTCACTAATTTATTCTAGCCATTTGTCACCCAATTAGTTAGCCATTTATCACTTATTTCCAATGCCATGTGTCACCATTCCATTGGTCCATGTGTCACCATTCTGTTGGTATATATGTTCTCCTTCTATTGGTTCATATGTTACTATTCTAAGGTTCCATTTGTCACAAATTTAAATGACCACTTTTCACAATTATACTCAAGCCACTTGTCATCCATTTAACTGAGCCTAATCCACCTAACTTCCTATGTATCAATTTGTCTTGCTCTTTAACAATTTTTTAAACTAGATGCACATATCACCTCATCAATTACTCAATTGTAACAATAAATTCACTAATTATAATCCATCAATTTATATTATTGGTAAATCAAAATGCAAAACATTGGTAATGCGCATTTATATCACATTCATTTTTGTTCCATACCCCAAAATATATCAATTGAGTGCATATACTATCTTGCAATGTTTCCTAAATCATGATTCATATGTGTGTACGAATATTATGCATGTGAATGAAATGCACCTCATAAATTCTTAAATGAAATAACTCGTGTGACTCAATCTAACAATTTAATTTGTTAACAATTTTAGGAGACAGGATATTATAAGATTCAGGACATTAGTCCAAAAACTGATCTCTCAAGGCTTCATGCGGTGGTGGTACTTGAGTAAGCTTAAATACACTCCTGATGTCAGTGTAAAAATTGAAGTTGACACAACACCTAATTCTTGTAGATAGAATTTATAGTGGAGATGCCTAACAATAGACATCCATTTTAATAAGAATATCTGGGCCAGGTAAATTACTTTTAAGAACCTTAGTCCATACCACACAGTCAAGGAAGAAACAAATCCTTATTTTCCTTTTAGTAATAAGCCCGATCTTGGAAGATTTTCCATCAATAGAAGTGAAATATTCATCATGGTAACTCTATGCATCAGGAGGTAAAATGTTGGGCTTCCTAATTGTTCTGCTAGATCCAGTATCCATGCACCCAATAGCTTTAATAGGCCGATCATACTTATTTTGGAACAGTAACTAGATTTGCACATAGGGACGAGGGATAGGCTTGGGGACAAGCTTAATACACAATTGTTGTTACTGTAACATGTAAAGCATGTCATCTTTAGAAATGGAGATATCAGAGGAGTCTTGTTACTGTAACATGTAAAGCATGTCATCTTTAGAAATGGAGATATCAGAGGAGTCATCATCCTCAGAGGAATAAAGGGAAAAAATAAACTTGGTGTCTTTATCCTCATTGGATTGTTCTTCAATAAGATCTTCGATGTTTCCGTGATCATTATGGATTTGCATAATAGCTTCATTGGATCCAGACGTTTCATATCCCTTTTTGTCTTATGAGGACATTGTCGAGCAAAATGTCACAATTTTCCACAGAGAAACAACAATCTGGTGGTTTTCCTTGAGGATTTCTCCTTTTGAAGAAGCAGACAAATCACCGGCATTTATTTCTTTTGAAGGGCTTGTAGCCTTCCTTAGGAGAAATGTGACAAATGTGGAACTTTTTGTAGGAGGTCTTCCTATGATGATGTTTCTTTTTCATATAGCACTCACAATCTTTTTTCTCCTTACACTTGAACATCAAATATGGCCTTTTGTATGCTTTCTTTAAAAGAAGACCACCTTTAATCATGTTCTTAAAGAACAGTTGTTGATCACATAGTTTATCAAAATAAGCAAAGGCGAGCTAATAGATATCCCAAGAGATATATCTTTCATATCTCTTCGAAGTGTAGCAATGGTCCTTTATAACTCAGGTTGTAATTCTTCTGGAAGAGAGGAAATAAAATTATAACGGACAGTAACATCGTTGAATCCATTGAGAAGATAATAATGTTATGTAATATGTTGGAAATGTTTTTTCAAATCTCTTATCTCCAGGGAACAACACTTTATCGTAAAATATTCTTATCTGACCTATTTGTCGATGAACTGAAAGTCACCAATGAACTATTTATGAATTACTCTAAGAAGCAATACAACTGATGTGATTTGTACAAACTGAAGTCTACAATATTCATCAAGACTTTACCACCATTCTCGTAATGAACCAGTAAAATCAGAAGTAAATTCAGACAAAATATCCATTAAAGCATGATTCAGTTGTGTTATTTGCAAATCAATCCAGGTGCTAAATTCATGGAGACGTTTTCTAGATTTTCTAGGTAGAAGATCATTTAATGTAAAATAGGGACTTGAAGTAAGTTTGGTTGGTGGTGCTTATGCTAGTGGTGATGAAGATCTAAAGGGTTCAGTTCTTATGGACTTAGCTTTACTGATTTTTAAGGTTCAAACATGGTCATTATGACTTGAGCTAGATCTGTCAAGTCAGGAAACTGTGCATATTCATCTAAAGATGGTTTTGAGACTTCGGATGGTTTAACTACTACAGATGATTGCTCAGAGATGCTAAAATGCTCAGAGGGGCATTCTTCATTAGATATCTCAAGAATAGATACTGGTGCAAGAGTTGCTAAATTAGAATGCTTAGAAAGGCATTCGTCATCAAATATCTTAGGAATAGATGCTGGTGCAAGAGTTGCTATGAACTCTATTTGAGAAGTTTTATCTTTCCCGGTAGGTTAGGAAGGTTATGGTTTTGGTGGAGAAGATGGTGGAATGTGGATCTGTAAGGGTTTATTCCATGGATTAGCTAGTTTAGTCCATGGATTAACAGGTTAGTATATGAAGGTGAAGGGTTTAGAAGGCTTTTTAGGTTTAGGCTTTGATTTGTTCAATTTAGGCTTAGTGGTGGAAGGATGGATATACTTCCTAATCAAAGGATAATTAAACTTGAATACCTTCTTATAGTCAACTTATTCAGGGTATATAGGTGGAGAATAGATTGGTGGGATAAGATATGTTGGTGAAGGATAGATCATTTGGGTAATTGAAAAATATGTGGAATAGGCTCCATAAATAGTCTTAGATTGTTCTTTCTGCATGTCAGCTTCCATCATCTCTTTCACCTTTCTAAGTTCTAGCTCTTTGGTGGTAAAATTGGGGATAAAATATTAAGTATCAACATAGTGTCAAATAGTCGCATCAAGTTGGGCCATTTAAGCTTTGTAAGATTTGTACAGTTTCTAGAGCTCTGCAGAGATTGTATCAACTCGTTGATGAGTAGCCTATGTTTGTTAAGTCAAACCATCAAGTTTGGAATCAATCCATCGAGGGACTTTGTTTTATGCCAAAGCATTATCAGTTAGCCAGTTAAGAATTTCATCAACAGGATTTGAATGTATTGTTCTATAAGCACTCATGCCAGAGGCACGAATATATGGGTTATAGATAACCATTTTTTGGTCATTTGTACGTCTCTCCAGAGGAGGAAACTCTTCCTCATAAGGATTAACCATCATGCATGGAATGGTTAAAGTAGGAACAATTGGAATAGAAGGAATAACCAGTTGAGGATGTTTGGAGATTGAATTTGGATAAGTGAATTGTTGCTTATCAACAGCTTTAAGCATTTCAAGAACACTTTTGGGTTTGGGCTTGGATTCTCAATTCAAGGTTCAGAATTTAGATCTTGATTATCAGAAGGATAAGGCAATGGAGGAGAAGGTTAACAATGATGGATTTCTCTTAGTTGTTATCTTTGTTTGTTCTTCTTCTTCCTTCGTCGCCAATTATAAAACTCATCATCATCGCTATGTAATTCAAGGTTCAAACATACTTCACATTCTAGTTCGCACATGGAGGGATCGACATTCCAAACAAAATGTCTATAATGATGGCTAACATAAACAGGTTCTCCATATGATTTGAAATAATAGATCGTAGGTCCATCTTTGCCTTCTTTATGTGACAACACTAGTTGAAGCATCAAAACAAGGCTTGATGTGTGAGACGGTCCAGGTTGATCTTCATTGGGCCTGGTGTAGATCGATTTCACAATTCCATCTCATAAGGTCTTGAGAATAGGTGTAGTAGTAGTGTGAAAGGAATGCCTGTGAGGAGCATGGAACACTTTTTGGTAATTAGTGATCCATCCAATAGGCATCAACTTTTCAAGCTTCGCTGGTGGTAACTGATTCGAGACCTGGATGATGGTAATTTGATTATAAGCTTCGTCTATTACCATGTACAAGGAATCAAAAATGGAGTTTAGGAAGTTGAGATCTATGGCATGATTCTGTAAATAGTAGATTATCTAGTGGTGAAGAGTAGCCATAACGTCTGTAGGATGTTGCTCTGCTTCAATGATCTGGATCTGAACTTGGAGTCGTTTAGACAAACTAAGATCATCTAGCTTGATATTGAAATTTAGGGCAATAGTGAGGATAGTGCTTCCATTGTGGAGAGTTGTCTATAGGGTACCAATTAGTGTGTTTTGGTACATCATATAGGTAGTGTCTAGAAGAGATATCATGGTTATAACAAGTATTCCCTTACTTCTATGGAGGGTGAGAATATGGTGAATAGAACCAACTTGAAGGTGTGTATGGTTTTGCTCCCTCTAAAGAGAGATGAGCTCCTTGGGAATCTCAAGCTTTACATACTATTCTGTTGAGGTTGATTACAAACTACACTGTTCTAAATAAGAACTCTAGATGATTTCTTTTACTCTGGGACGATGTATAGAGAGGATAGTGCATATACTCTTTGTCCAAGAACGATCATAAGAATATATATTGTAGGAACTAAGAAAAGGTAAGGAAGTATTAGAAATATGATTTTCTTTAGAAGATGGGTTATTTCTACAAGGTGTTATATACGATTAGATAAGGTATGTTTCACACTAGAAAGAAGAATGACTATAAAAAGGGTTGAAGAAAGATGAACAGGGTCACTTGGTAACGTATTCATGACTTATGATCCACTCCCTACTCACTCTCATCAAGAATACTATAGTCACGGTCAATAATAATTATGGCTCTGATACCATGCCGGTTACCCCTTGTCAAAGGACTCGGGGAATACCAGATCTCGTGCTTAGGAACAAATCATTCAGATTAAATTGAAAAATAATTTTGTCTACTAAAAGAACTGAGGAATCCAATTGCCTCACCCTCACTAACCTCAGTCTCAGTGCCTCTGCCTTCCTTTTAACTCATAGCCGACTGTTGTCATTGATTCTTTGTTGCATGCTACTCCATCTACTCTACCATTGTTCTATTTTCATACACTACTCTGTTTACTCTATCATTGCTACTCCGTTATATGCTGCTTCTCTATCAACTTCTCTTATCCTCTTCTTTGTTTTCTATTCAACAAAGTTAAAAAATGAAATATTTGCATTCTTCTTATATTGTTGTCATCAGAAAATAACGTTATAAAAAATTAAATGTTGAAGAGTAATATTATCAATATGATGGCAGACTTATAAATGCATAATCATGTACAATTAAATATTGGACAATACACTTCAAACCTCTAACTCCTTTAAAAGAAGTAATAACATAATTCTCTTAGTGAATATATGAGACATCATAGAAAGGTTTATCTTAACAGGTAATGTTATAAGGATTTATCTAATATTGACTACAATCTTGTGGGTCTTATTATCATATCTCATGAGTAGTTAAATATATAGTAGATAAATAGTCCATGAGAACTAGAAAGAGAGAAATTAGGTAATTTAATTTCTCTACGATTATATTTAACCTAAGATAATTTGATTTCTCCATGATTATATTAAAATGGCTTTTAAGATAAGCCTTGATTTATGAGAATATACTCTTTACTCATCATAATATGAAATTCTGAATTTAAGTAATAGTTTTTTCTTTTGATTTTTTATAAGAAAGCCATTTTTGCAATATACATTACTAAAAGAAATATATGAAATAGAAATTTTTGTATGTTTTTAATGTACCTATATATGATTTTTTCCAATTTGCTCTATAATATCCATTTAATTTTTTAATATGTCCAAATTTAAATTTTATCCTCTACATTAGTAAAGAATATATTTGGACACATTATGAATATAGTAATAACATTCTCAATACATTAGTTTTATGAATTTTATGTTTTCAACCATTTATATATGAACAATGTTCTCATAATTGACATTTGAATTTTTATAACTAAGTAATATATTTTGAAATTTATATACATCAGCATTAAAGATTTTTCTATTCTACAACTCAAACTAGTGTTTTATGTCTTTCATATGTAAAAACTTTATTTTTGATATATTAATTCAATTTGACATATGTCTTTATTTTTATAAATAAATAGAGGGAAGTTTAAGTACACTTAATAATTCAACCTCTTCAGGAGGAGTCAATGATCTAGCTTAGACTTATGCAAGATTGGTTCTTAGTATGAAGAACCATATTATTTATTTGTATTGCAACAAATATTTGAAAGGTGGAAGAGTTACTGGATTAAAGAAAAATTCTACTGGGATCAAAAGGGATATGGAGCTATGTAAGAAAGTTAGGCATGACGTAAAATAGCAAACAAAAATTTTTTTTAAAGAGTATCAAAATAAGAAAGAAAGTAGGTAAATAATGAACTACAAAATTGGTAGTGGAAGTTCTTTTGTATTGGTTAAGATGATACTTGCGATGTTAAAGGTCCAACAAAAAGAGATTGCTATAACTAATATGAAAAAAAGAAGAAGAAAAGTGCATAAATTTTTTGCTCCATGAACAAATTTTGGGGCTCAACTTTCAATTAGTAGTGCTTTGTAATCTAAAGAAGAAGCTTATACTATAAACATGACAATGGCTAGATGGTTGTGTGATGCAAGTATTCATTCCATGTTGCTTAGTCTTATTATTATCAGCTTATAGTGGAAGCGATTGTCTCTTACGATCTAGAATTTAAAGCTCCTTCAATTGATGATTACAGAGGTAATCTTTTGAGCAAATGTTTTGTGAAATAAAAGTTATATGAATGAAAGAAGAATGACTTGGATAACTTATGAGTATTTGATAATTTCTGATGGAAAAATAGAAGATAAGATACTATTATTAATTTTTTAGTTTATTTTACTACGAGCACATTATTCTTGAAGTCTATTGATGCATCTAGCCTTATATGAAGTGTTAATACCCTATTTGAGATATTTGATGAAGTTGGGCTTGAAAACATTATACAGTTCATCACTGATAATGATATAACTTATAAATTAGTTGGGGAAAAAGGTTACAAAGTACGTATAATTCTTTTTATTGGAATTCTTGTGCTTCACATTGTGTTTTTAACCTGACTCTAAAAAATATAGGAGATATTAGATACTTTCCTATTATTGATGAAACTATGCAAAAAGCAAGAAAAGTGACAAAATTCATCTATAATTATGCACAGGTTCTGAATTTGATGAGAAAGGATTACACCAATGGTATGAATTTGTCTTATCCTATTATTACAAGATTTGCAAATAATTTCTTATCGCTTTATTGCTTTGTCCAAATAAAGAAGGAGTTAAGACAAATATTTACAAGTAATAAATATGTTACATCTTAGCATACCAAGTTTAGGGCTAGAATGGAGGTTTCTAGAATTATACTTAAAGATCATGAATTTTGGTGCTAATGCCAATTTTTCATCCAAGTTTGTGATCCTTTGATGAAATTATATGGTTGATAGTGATGAAAAGCCAATAATGAGTTATTTTTCATGTTACCATAGAAAGGGTGAAGGAAACAATTAAGGCCAATATGAAAAACAAACTGTCTTTATATAAACCTCATCTTGTAGTCATCAATGAAAGATGACAAAGATAAGTTTACTCTTTATTGCTTGTTTTTGGGGAATTTTGATTCTGAATATCTATTTTAGACTAGGTTTTACAAAGAATGCTAAAAATAATAGGAGAATACTACTAACTATCATGACTTATTTCACATGGGATGATGCAAGACCTCCTTAGCTCACAAATAAAGGTATAAAAAGATGCATGCCGTGCTTTTTAGATGTCCAATATAATTCATCAAAGAGACAAACTTAATCTAAGTATATATTTCTTCACTTTTATTACTTATTTAAAATTAATCATCATTTTTTATTTATAATATTAATTTTATTATCTTATAGTTACTAGGTGGGACCAATTTGGGAATGATGTTCTAGAATTATAGAGGCTTAAATTTGAATTCTTAGTCAATATATACGTGCAATTGATTATTAAAGGACACATTTGAATTTATGCATTAAAAAATAGATTTGAAAACAAAAGATTAAATAATTTGGTATTTGTTTAATATAATATAAAGCTTTAAGAGGGGTATGTTATCAACATTATTAATTAGAATATAATTTCTCATAATTATATAATTAATAAAGGTAAGTTGAACATAAATAAGTTGAACATAAAAGGAAAGTGGTTTTCTCTTGATCTTCCAAATAGATATTGCAAAGTATCCATCAAGGAAACAATAGAATGCATGGCAAGCCACCCTTTCGATCATTTGATCTACGAATGGAAGAGGAAAGTGATCCTTTTTAGTCACCTTGTTGAGCTTCTTATAATCAATACACAATCTCCAACATGTGACTGTGCGAGCAAAGATCATCTCACCACTTTCACTCTCCATCACTGTCATACCTCCTTTCTTAAGTACACATTACACCGAGTTAACCCATTCATTATCCAAAATTGGATAAATGATACCCGCATCTAACAACTTCACTACCTTCTTTTTGACTACTTCTTTTATGGAAGGGTTTAACCTTCTTTGTCTTTCCCTCACCGTTTTACTTCCTTGCTTGAGATTAATCTTATGCATCACCACATTAGGACTTATTCCTCTTATATCTTATATTTTCCAACCCATGGCATTCATCCTCTTGCGAATCATTTCCACTATTATATTATATTATTCCCCATTTAGCTGATTTGAAATGATGATGGGTGAAATTTGACCCTCGCCTAGAAAAGTATACCACACATGTTTAGGTAAGAGCTTCAACACAAGAGTTGTTGGTTTTACAATGGAGGGAGGCACGAGTGCTTTTGTTCTCACTAAGATCTCTTGATTTTATTGAACACTTGACTCCTCCTTTTCTCTTTCTCCATTAATTTCAATTTCCTAAAAAATCACTTCTTCATTACAGCTTTCCTCTTACTCTTATACACTCATCCATTATGTCTATCTTCATACAAGAGTTGCCTTCCTTTGGATTCTTTAATATTTTGTTTATATTAAATTCTAATTGCTCATCATCAATATGAAGTATGAGTTTCCTTTCATACACATCAATCAAACTTGTTCCTGTATTAATAAATGATCTGCTAAGAATAAGTGACCAATTCCTATCCTCTTCAAAGTTTAACACTACAAAGTCTACTAGAATAATGCATTCTTCCACTTTGAAGAAGATGTCCTCCACCACACCAAATAGTTTCTTTATTGATTGATTGGTCAAATGAATAAGCATGGAAGTTGGCTTTACATCGCCTAGCCTATTTCTTGAAAATCGACAAAGACATAAGATTGATACTTGCACCTAAGTCATATAAACATTTAGCAAATTGTAAATCACCAACTCACAAAGTATAGCAAAAACTCCCTGGGTACTTCAATTTTGAAGGTATATGGCTAGTGATTATGAAACTATAGCTTTTAATCAAAGAAACCATTTGATTGTCCTCCCAAGTTGGCTTGTTTGATAGTATATGCTTGAGGAACTTTGCATACTTATGCATGTGTTCCAAGTCCTCCACAAAAGATAAGTTGATTTGCAATTTCTTTAGCTTTTCCATAAACTTTGCAAATTGTACATCTAACATAAGGACTATCCTCTTTCTTCGCATCATCCTTTTCCCTTTTCTCTTACTCTTTTACATGGTTGGATTCAATTTGTTTTTTAGATGGCTCTTCCAAATAATTCCCACTTTAAAGTCTGATAGCCTTTGATTGCTCCCTTAGATTTGCTTTCATTTTGTATGGGAGACTCTCCACACTTTGTGTAAACAATGAATTGGCTAGCTAGCCCACTTAAACCTCCAAATTGTGAATGGAAGATGTATGAATCTTCACAATTTGGTCAAATTTTGTTTCTATAACATTCTACCCTTCCATTAACTTATCCATCTTTAATTCCAATGAACCAAGTTTTTTTTCCTGAAATCCTAGTAGGCTTTAAGCTCTCATTTGATTTCCTGCATTATTAGATTAAGATAAATTCACCCAGGCTTGTAAGTGCTTAAGTAAGGATTATTACCTGCCCGACCATATTGTATTCCCATAAAGTTCTTATGCTCTATGTTGTTGTTTTCCACTAGAAGGCAATCAACTATGATATGACTCTCTTATTAGCATAGCTCACATCTGTATTGAATTGCCTTTAGTGGGTTGCAAGGTTTGACTTTCAGGCTATTTAATTATTTGTTTAGCTTTGCCACCTCAGCCTGTAATGTTGTCACTAAATCTATAGCAAGTACTCCTTTTTTTTCTTAAAAGGTTGATTGTTGTCTACTTCTTTCTAATATATAAAGATAACTATTGTTTCTTATCTCTTCCAATATATCAAGTGTCACCTCAACTGTTTTCCTCATTAAGAGCCACTAGCTACTGCATCAATAATGCTTTGTGTGTGTGGATTCACTCCATTGTAGAACATTTACAGAAGGAACTCATTAGTCTAATTATGATATAGATAACTCCTTTGTAATTCTTTAAACTGCTCTTATGTTTCATATAAGGACTCCCCTTCATTTTGCTAGAGACTTACTAGAAAGAAATTTGCAACAGGTAATTACTATAAATTATGGAGTAAAATATTACGCTTCAATTGCAAATAGCTATCAATTCAGGTAAGGAAAACCATCCTCTTGATAATGAGTAGGTGATGACTAGGATGGAAAATAATAGTACAGACATTAACACACACAAAAGGTAGTAGATAAGAAAGATGATGGACAAATAATCACGTTAACATAGAGAGGGGACCAGAACATACAATTCATGAAAGCATTTCAATTAAAACCCTAAAAAAAACTACTGAGCATGTATCCAAACAAGTTTTTGAACCTGTAATTAGGAGAAAATCTAATAGGAAGAAGAATACTCCATCTATAAAACAAACCTCATGAATATCTTGGCTTAGAATGTCAGAGGAGAAAATGCTCCTAATAAACAACTTTTGATTATGAATCTGGTTTTTATATTAAAGTTGTGATAATAGGTATTTTGGAATCTCACATAAAAGGAGGTAGTTGTAACCTACTAAAATACTTTCCATCTTAATAGAGAGAAAACACAAGCCATAGTCATTGCTCTAATGGCATAATAGTGGTCATTTATGACTCTTTTGTAATGAATACATCCATAAGACTAGTTACAAACTAAATCGTACATCTAGAGGTGTCTTTCTAGAACCTAACTCAATCACTCTTCATCTCGTTCATAAATGCTCAAAATAACTCTTATTAGAGGGCTTTTCTTTGGAATCAAATTTGAGATGCTGCTATAAACATTTCTAATCTTTGGATCCTTTCTGGGGACTTCAATTCAATCCTTAAAATTGATGAAGCAAAAGGATGCAGATTTATTGGAATTCCTTGTTAAGAGTTGAGGAATTGTGTAAATGATGCTCAGCTATTTCACATCCCATTAAGTGGAAATTTCTTTACTTGGCCTAATAAGAAATCTGGAGCATATTTCATTAGAAAGAAACTGGATCAAAGTCTTGGAAATATCCAGTGGTTTTTAGCCCTCCCAAGCTATTTTTCACCTACTTTTGCAGCAATCTCACAGACCACTTACCCATTCTCACTCAAATATCTACAGTAAGCCCCAAAATGTGTTTTCGATTAAATGACTTCTTAATTGATTTAGCAAGTTTTGATAAGGGTATTTGTCATGCTTTAAGAGCAAGGACAAGAGATTTCAAGCAATTCATTTATGTCCAAAATATCAAAGAAGAAATGAAGTATATTTTCAAACAAAACATTAGTAATACACATCAGCTAGTTAATGCTGTTAGGAAAGACCTGGAGATAATTCAACAAGATCTTTATAACAACCCCCTATCCACTCAGTTAACGGATTTAGAGAGGATTGCCATGTAAAAATTTTCTAAAGCTTTATCATATGATTTTTCCCTTATAAAGCAGAGATCTAGTATGGTATGGCTAAAGAGTGGATGCAGAAACTCTTCTTTTTTCCATTATGCTATAATTTCTAGAAGATCTAGTAATATAATTGTATCTTTGGAGAGCAACAATCATAGATTTGACTCTTAATCTCAGTTAGTTGAAGGGGTATTAAACCAATTTTCAAGTATGATGATACACCAATCAATGCTCACTTAACTAGTTCCCTGCTCAAAGAAATTTTATAGTGATGAATCTTATCCTAGGAAGCAAATAGCAATGTTTTAAAAACTAGAACAGATATCGAACCAGTCGAAGGAAAGGTTTAAGGTTTAGAGGTTCAAACGGTAGTGAACCGCTATAAAACTGATATATAATAAATAATAAGTAAAATTTATAAGAATAAGTAAAAGTAAAATATTTTATTGAAATTAAAAATACCCCAACATCTATATGAACTAATAATAAATAAATATAAGTCTAATATAAAACTTAAAATAACAATAAAAACCAAAATTGCATTTCTAAAGGAGGTTGTGTCTCGTCATCATCAAAAGCTACAAATTCTTCAACGCTATTTAAAGATTCATAAACTATGCTTTCATCGAAAGTATTTGCATAAACTTCTTCTACTGCAGTAAAATAAATTACAAATTAGTAATTTATGAAATTATTCTCAATTGTAAACTTGCAATACAATATAATTTTAACTTAAATATTATCAAAATAAGATATGAACTGACCATCAATAGATGTTCTTAATTCATTCGTTGTGACAAATGCATTTTCTTCATAAATCATCTTTTCAAGTTCATTATAATCAAGATCAAACGATGGTTCTTCTTTTTCGATCTAAAAATTAGTATGTTCAATACAATCAATATCAACTAGATCATATGTTCTCTTCTTACTAAGCGCTCTGAACATATAATAGAGAAATTATAAAGTCAATAATAAAAATAAAATTATTGAAATAAAAACAAAACTATAAAATACCTATTCTTCATTCTCAAATTATAAGTAACGTAAACAAGGTCATTAAGTCTTTGATGTTCCAAACAATTTTGTTTCTTTGTATGAATACTTTAAAAAACACTCCAATAAGGTTCACAACGTGATGAAGAAGCTATTTGACTGAGTAACCTAATAGTGAGTTTTCTCAATGTTGGAGCACTGTCACCGAATAATCTCCACCATTCATCTATATTTTAAATTAATAGCTATGATAAAAATATATATTATTAACAAGTAAATAATGAAATAAAAGTATAAAACATTAAAACTTACCTGGCTGCATTTTTTTCATCATAACTTCTCTCTTTACTGATGATCTAGCAAAACTCTCTAAGCCTTCACGATACAATTTAATTTCATTTATCGCTTGTTATTGCTCTTCAATAGAAGAAATACCTTTGCATTCAATCACATCAAACAAACAGCCCATAATATTAATTATACGTGCTTCTCCACTATATAAGCAATAAGGATTGAGAAAATAAGCTGCTAAGTGGGTCCTTTGAGTAAGATGCTTATCCCATCATCGATCAATAATATCTATATAAGGCTTGTACAATTTCTTCTTCCTTTTAAAAAGATTTATAATTGTTTTGTGAGCTCTATACATACCATCATATATATACCTCAAAGATGGCTTCTCATCTGAGTCAACAATCCTCAACAATCTTATAAGCAGAGCCACAATTTTCACAATGATTAAACAAGCATCCCAAAATTTATTATCTAGAATAATAGCACAAACTTCTTTTCCCTTTTAACTCTTTGATAGTTTATGACTTGACTACAAGCTTCTAACTACAAGTCAAGCATTCACTTGAGGTTTTTTAGATTAAAACAAGTAGATAGGTTTTACAATTCATCAATAAGTGTTTAACGCCATTGTCGGGGATTGATTGTTTAGCAACTTATTTAATGTAGAATACTTTGATTTAAGAATTTTTATACGTTACCTTGTGGACTTGTAGGTGTATAAACACAAGGAGCACACAGAGGATGACAGAAGTTATTGAAAACGAATTCCCTAACAATAAGAAGCACGAAAGAGACATAAGAAATGCAAAGCGTTTAAATTTCTTAGATCAAAATATAGCTGAAGAAGGAGAACAAGGAGGACTAGACAGAACACTCATGGATTTCTTATTCTGACGATGCAGTAAAGTCGCAATTATTTTCATTCATGTTGAAAGATCGGGCTAAAGCATAGTACAATTCTTTAAATCCAGGTTAAATTACAACTTGGAAGCAACTTGCTCAAGCATTACTCACAAAATAATTTCCTTTAATAAAGACGACAAGGATTATAAAGGAAATAACAATTTTCCAATAAAGCGATGGAGAATCTCTCTACGAAGCTTAGGAGCGATTTAAAGAACTTCAAAGGAGTTGCCCTCATCTAAATCTCCCAAGGGAATCCCTACTTCAAACATTTTATAATGGAGTGAATCTGAGCACAAAGGGCACGATTGATGCAGCAGCCGGAGGTTCATTAATAAGGAAGATGGTAGAAGCAGCCCATGATTTGTTAGAGGAGTTGGCAAGCAACAGCTTCATGTGGTCGAGTGAGAGGAGTAGACAAGGATAGAAGGAACAAAAAGGTATGATACCTATTGACTCGGTTATTGCCTTGCAAGCTCAAATTACGATCTTGACAAAGCAGCTAAACAACATGCAAGGGGCGTCCACTTCAACAGTTAAGGCAATGCAAGCACAATGTGAGCTATGTGGGGAGAATAACCACAGCTCGGCAGACTGTTTCTTATTGGGAACTAGTGGGACTGAACAGGTAAGTTATCTAGGTCGGCCACAGTGAGGTAATAATCTATACTCGAATACATATAATCTGGGTTGGAAAAACCACCCGATTTTTTCTTAGAGTAATAATAATGCAGGTGGCCAGCAAAGACCACAAAGACTGCCAGGATTCCAGCAAGATCGAATTGGATCATTGGAAAGTAAAATGGACAAGATGATGGAGGATTTAGGAGCCAAACTGGCAGCACAAGAGGAGAATCACAAGAGGATGTTTGCAAACTAAGAGGACAATCAGAAGAGAATGGAAGCAAAGTTTGATCAAAGTTTGAAGAATCATACATCATCCATCCACAAACTAGAAGTACAGGTAGGACAATTAGCTAACGCATTATCTTCACGAAATGCAGGTAGTCTACCAAGCAACACTGAGGCAAACCTAAAGAAGAGAATTATGGCCATTACTCGAATAAAGAACAAAGAAAGCAAGCATGGGGAGAAAAATGGAAATAAGCAAGAAGAACAAATAGTATTGGAAGTCCTTCCAAAGGGATTAGTAAGTGAGCCGAATAAGGAATTTCAGCTTAGACTTTCGCGTCAAATTTTTGCTCAGTGGAAGCCATCTTCAAGAGAAATAACTCAGAATTCTAAGGAAGAGGAGTTAAGCAAATAACATTTATAACAAATCAACTCCAAACAAAGCTTATGTTAAAGAAGGTGTTGAATGAAGAGGTTATCAATCACATATCAAGAGAAAATCCATATATAGCACAAAAGAAAGAAGACCCAGGAGACTTTTTCATCCTGTGTAGTATAAATGGAGTTAAGATAGAGCACGTTTTCACAGATTTGGGAGTAGGTATCAATATGATGCCGTATTTTTTCAGTCAAAAGTTAGGTCTAGAAGAGATAGTACCAACGAAGACATTAGTAAAGACGACTGACAAGACGGTGCATTTACCGAAGGGGATCATTAGGAATCTAAAGTTACACATTGATAACTTTGTTTTTCCAGTGGACTTTCACATATTGAACATTAGTGAAGATGAGGAAACTCCAATGGTTCTTGGGCGACCGTTCCTAGCTATTGCCCGCGCAATTATTGATGTTGATAGGGGTGAGTTAATACTGAGAGTAGGGAAAGAGCAGTTAAAATTCGAGGTGGCAAAGAAGAAGTATGGTTCCACTCTACCCTAGACGAACATCGAGGAACCTAAACCTTAAGGAGGATGGAAAAATATTAAGGCCCCCGAAAATGTAGTCAGAAAGAAATGAACACGTAGGAGAAGGCAAAGAAAGGAAAACAAAAATTAAGATGGAGTCCAGAATAAGTCAACCCCGGTATAAAGTTTGAGATCAGTTTGTGCACCATTATCATTTCAGTCATTTGATCCACCATGAGTAAGAAGGAGAGTCGAGCTATCGATAATAACAGAAGCGCTGCATGGGAGGCAACCTATGGAAATCAATTATCTTTTGATTATTTTTTTCGTTTATTTGTTTGTTTGAATTCTCGAGTTATGCTCATGGTTGAATTGAGTCTGATAGATGTTTATGCTGATTTTTGTTTGATTTTAATTGTTCTGCCTCAAAATTTCTTAAGGATGATATGATCTTAATATTTTTATAGGTTTTGGAATCACGGAGAATGAAATTACACTTGGAAGAAGGTTTGAAATTCTGAGGATCACCAATTCCCACATTCGGTTGATTCCCACGGACGTGAGAATCCTCTCCCAAAAGTTTTTGGAGAGCAAACCCAAGCTCGTGGGAATTGGGAGGATTCCCACGGACGTGGGAATCTTCTCCAGAAAATTTCTGGAGAAGAATCCCATCTGAAAGGGGGTTTAAAATTTTTTCACTGTCTTTTTAACCCACGACCTTCACTTCCTTTTCTCTAAAAAACTCTTCATTTTTCATCTAGATTTTGGGTATTTTCCTCATCCCTATCTATTCGTCTTACATTTCTTCACTACTTTCATGCATCAATCATCAAAAACATCAATATTTAGGTGGGATTTGATTTTCTCTCTCTAACATACAAATTTAACTCTCTCTCTCTCTTCCGTTTGCGCAGATTTTATTCTAATAATGGCTCCACCAAGGACAAGGAGAGTTAGACAACTAGTTGATAAGCTTCGACTTCAAGTTTTCAGCAAAGGAAAACCCAACTTAGCAGCTACTTATTGGGCCCCATTTCCAATTTACTCGGAACAAGAAGGTGCACGTTTTCATGATTTTAGAAATAGAGCACTTGATACCCCTAGGTATTTTAATTTTGAAGTTTTAGAGAATATAGAAGTGAGACGTTGACTTGAACAATTAGCTACAAGTATAAGGTGGAATAGATTTGTTCGGTGTGATGTGCCCATTTCTGCCACTCTATTTATAGAATTCTTTACAATAGTTAGATATAATTTCAAGATGGATGTTTTGGTTTAGGCTCGGAGGTAATATTTTTAAACTCGATTATTTTGTCATGCATGAATTTTTTAACTTGTCAAATACAAAAGTTTTAGATGACATCTTAATTTTGATGTGGATTCTTTTTGGACTACACTCACGGGTGAAACCCATTTCAATTCACTTAATGCACTAAACTCTCTGATCAGGAGTGCTAAACATTTTTTGTTACATAAATTTATGTGTTTGACTGTGTTCAACAAAACGAAAGTTAACAAATGTTCAGATAAAGAACTTTTCTTTTTATGGTGTATGGACAGAAATCTCAAAATCAACACACCTTATAGGATTTTTCGATCATTAGTAAGTGTGATTACTAAACAAAATATATCTTTTGGAATGGCCCATATTGCCTCTGCTTTACGTACATTCTATAATGTTAATATGGCGAATCTGCATATTACTCCTTATGACATATTTGATATAGTTTATTTGAGACGTATTGAGATTGTGGAAGTCTAATCCTTGGAACTTCGCAATCCTCAAACGCACTCTATAGTGAAGATCAGGAGAGATGCTAGGGCAAATGTAGACACATATCGAGCAGCTCAGGAACCAGAGGAACCAGCAGTAGAGGAGGAACCAAATGCACCAGTGGTGGTAGATCGACTTCACCAACTATTAGACCAGGTCGCCTCCGACCAATAACAAATGATGTTTCAAATAAATGAACTCGGCACCCAAATGTGGAAGGTTCATAAGGAGCAACGCAGTTTGAAGAAGAGGTTCCTAAACTTCTGTCGGAGGAACAACTTTGAAGCTCCTTCGCCAATACCTTCACCACCACCATCGGAATAAGCTTTTCTTTTCCCTTAACCTTTTAAATTTTTGTTTGATATTTAGTGCATGTGAATGCATTTCCCTTCCTATGTAGTTGATTTCATATTAATTGTTAGCATGCTACATCTTGTGTTTAATTTCAATTTCCTTAATTATGTTTTGACTTTAGTAGCTTCTGTCTGTTTTCATACCAGTCGTTGTTTTAATTTCTTTTGGTTGGTTTATTTTCATTTTATTTTGTATGGTTTGATGACATTTCCCTTTATTTGGTTCTTGCTTTGTCACATTGAGTACAATGTGAAATTTTAAGTGTGGGGAGGTGACATTGATTTGATAAATTGCTTTGTTTGCATTTGGTTAAATAGGATGCATATTTAAGCATATTATTTATATTTTATGTTAGCAATGGAACCACATTTGAGTCACTTTGATAAATATTACCATGAAATTTTTTCATGTAGTTGGAATTAGATTGAATGCATGCTTGAACTCAGATTAGGTCACTTGAGTAGAAAGTGAAACATATAAAGTGATGAAACATAGTTGGTTGCATAAGCTTAGCCACAAATTGTCATATGAACAATGAGGTGGTGTAAAGATGCGTAATGAGTTTTCAATTGAGCCAGAGTGAGGATTGAGCCATATGACTCCATTTATAGTCATTTCATTTCTTTGTCAAATGTTACTTCCTTAGGTTAATACCTTCATAACTTGCTTTGAATCGATTTGAGTCTACTGGATGTATGCTTAATAGAGATGATTTAGGCCCTTTTTTGTGTTAACCCTTTGCTTAAACGACCTACCCGTTATTATCCCTTGCTACCCCTATTAAACCTTAACCTTTTGTTTCTTAAAAACACTCAAAATTTTAAAACTCTAAACCCCATTATCCTATCCCTTTTCACAAGCTTAGTAGAGTATTAAGTCAAACATTAGTTGGGATTGTGTGAAAATTTCACAAGGAAAAGTTAAGTATATTTCTACCTATAGACTACATTGTATATAGTGCTAGTTTTGATTCATAGTTCTTCCATATAGAAAGAAAAAGAAAGAAAAATGAAAAATGAAAAAAAAGAGAAAAGAAAAAGGAAGAACAAGTGAGTAGCATTAATAAGTGCAGAACAATGGTGTATGCCTCGAAGTTATGTTTTGTATCCCGTTTTATATGCTTCTTACTCTACTTATGCTTGTGCTTCACCTTCTTCCCTCTCTTTTGACCCACCTTAACCCTTACCACATTGCAACCCTAAACAAATCCTTTTGATCTATTCATGCATGCAATCATTGTAGAGGAGAATTGGTGTATTAGCAAGCCTATGGTAATGTAGTTTCCTATGGGAAGTTTGAGAGAAACACTAACCCTTAAACACTTGAGCGAAATGAGTGAAAACTGGGAGGAAAATTCATTTATGCATCTAGACTTACCTTTGAGAGATTGTGCAAATTGTGAGTTTGCTTGTGTACATCAATGAAAAAATAGTCATGATATATGCATTAACTTGATACTTGAGTTGGCTTGAATTTGAGGGATTGTGTGTTTTGATCTTTGTGAAAATGAAGTGGTAGGATGGATTGGTTGTATTTATCTTGCTTAAAGACAAGAAAAGATTCAAGTGTGGGGATATTGATAGGTGTGCATTAGGATATGTTTTTATAGGTAATTGGCATGTGTTTTCTAGCACAATTGTTGTTTATTGTTCTAGTTTAGGATTCATTTTGTATGTTTTCATTAAGTTTGATTTCCATTGTGTTCTTGTGTATTGGATGCTAAGTGAGGGTAAGAATTGCTTATTTTTGTGTAGGAAAAGAAAGGAAGCAAGTTAGAGAATGAACAAGAGAGCATAGGAGAGAAGACAAGAAGATACATCTGGAACCAATTTCCTCGTTCATGGGAATTAGGCAAATTTCCAATGACGTGGGAAATCAAGACAGAAAGTTTCTGCCTATAATTAGGCGTGGGAATTGAAATTCGAGGCAATCTGCGAGGACTTCATTAAACTTAAATTTTTGGACTATAAAAACATCATTAAGCCTCCATCGTAAGAGCGGAGACGACACCCACTTGTAGAAAGACCATCTTTGGGTTAAGAACACATGTTTGGAGCATCAAGGAAGGATTGAAAACAAGGATCATCATCAAGATTGGGCAAAATAGCACATCAACACCAAAATTCTAGATTTTGACAAAGAAGAGAAGGAGTTTTCTTATTCACTTTTTATCATTTTAATCTCTTCTTTTCTTTGTAAAGATGGATTATTTAAATGTTGATAGTGTTATGGAGACTATGTTAGGATAATTTCATATTAGGGATTGCTTTTTCATTATTTTGTCAAAACTTATATTTTATTGAATTGAATGAAGTGTCTTTGATAATTGTTGTTCTTAATTGTCATCTTGCAACAAATCAAGAGAGTGAGTTAGATAGAAAACGTGTAGGATTGTACAATGAGAGTTGGTGACCTATAGACTAGCAATTATTACATCAATTGAATAATTAAAAGAGAGATCTCAATTAGTCAATTGATCATCTATAGGATAGTGCAATAACTAGTTGAATCGGTAGAGTCATTGGGTAAGTTGAGAGATCGTTCAATCGATTCCCGTCAATTCAATTAGGATTAAATAGTTTCACCTTGAGAGAGGGTAATTAGTACATTCGAAAATCTAGGGTGAGACATAATTCAATCAATAAAATATGAGGGAGACAGGATAAGGAAAAAGTAATCTCTAGCATTTAGACCCCTTGAATTCAGATTTTCTGCAATTGTAGTATTGTCCATTGTTTACATTAGTCTTTTAATTTTAATTTTTCGAATTATTTGTTTATTTGCATTAAAAAATTTTATTTCTTAAACAAAGTCTTTTCCAAATTAAGTGGTGTCTGGGCATCAATCCCTGTAGGATTGATATCCACTCTTTCTAACTACAAGTCACGACTCGTTCACTTACGGTTTTTGAACATAAAATAAGTAGATAGGTTTTACAATCCCTCAACACCTGCGTCTTGTGTTTATAGTTCCAACAAATGTGGAATTCATGTTGCATGTACTTTACAAAACCATGATAAGGATGCATGTCCTTTCTTACCCAGATAAAATCATGAGTCTTTCTAGTTTTTTTGTGGTAAAGGGATAAGCTTTTGATCTACTACTAGTATATACCGAAGTTGACCAACTTTTAATCCAACATCATAAAAACAAAAGCCAATTGGTTAAACAATAGAGTCCCAATCAATCACCACCACCACCACCTAATCTTCCATCCTATTCCCACCCAATTGGAACATATAATAAATAATGGATCAAATCCAAGAATAACAAGAAACAAGAATAAATTTGAAAAAAGAAAAAGTGAAGCACAAATCATACATATACATAGAAACCAATAGTAGAATGGTGACCATACCAAAAAAAAAAGTTAAAACAAATTAAGCCACCATAACAGAAACAAACTAAGAGCATAAATAAACCAACAACTAAATGATGACCATAATAGAAATAAACCAAGAGTATAAACATAGCAAAATGGTACTCACTTATAGAAAAGGTCTCACTGATTCAAGTCTTGGAGGAAAGCAGGCTGAAATAGTGTATCAATAAATTCAATATTTCTCAATAAATTCAATACTTTATCAGGTATATATAACACAACTATCAAAATCTAAAATGAAATAAAATTCTAAGTGTTACAAAAAACTAATTAAACAAGAAGTATAAACGAGAATGAAGGCTCATGAATCATGATTCAACTACCTTATCCTTATCTCCTTATTCGACACACGAGCTATACTCAACCCCCATATATCATAGCCAGAAGCCAGTAGTTACTACTTCACATAACAAAAACCTAGATACCTTTTACATGGCTACTTATGCACCTCTATGGCTCTCCAGCTCCCCATCCACATTCTCGTCGCCATTTCCAAAAGTTGGTAGAACATTTAATTAGTTAGCTTCGCCAAAGCCACAGCATGTTCTATGCAAGAGACTCAGTAATTTGAGGGCTTCATTTATTTTTCGGAAGGACTCAAAAAGATTTGGTGGCCTCAGAACTAAGGATAATGGTAATAGAGATGGTGCTGGTGAGACGGAGAAAACAAGGTAGAAGTTAAAGGGTACTCAATCGAAGCTTGTTTCATCCAATGAGACGGATGAAACAGAGGAGAAGTTGAGGAGTTGTCAGTCAGAGCAAAGTAAGTCCAGAAAGACGGAGAAGGCAGAGGAGAAGTCGACAAGTACTCGGTTGAAGCCTGTTTCATCCAACAAGACGGAGAAGATAAAGGAGAAGTTGACGATTACTAAGTTAGAGCTAAGTAAGTCCAAGAAGACGGAAAAAACACAGGAGAAGTTGACGATTACTCTTCTGGAGCCAATTAAATCTAAGAAGACGGAGAAGACAGAGGAGGAGAAGCCCTAGAAGATTTAATGAAATGAACAATAAAGTAGCCTTAATTAATATTAGGTATATCTGTAATTTTGTACTGAATTGGTTGGACCGATTCGAACAAAACTGATCAGTTCATTGATAAACCAGCTAGTTTTAATACATAAAGGTTATTAAGTGAAACCGAACCAGACCACAGGTCGGTTCAAACTTTTTCCAGTTAGATCGGCCGGTCTAGTTCAGTTTTTAAAACCTTGGCCAATAGCATGTGCAAACATGTTTCTCTTCAAAAGATTGATGAAATACTGAATTCTCTTCAACCTCTTAAAGCCTATAGTTTTGATGGTTTAAACATAAATTTTTTCATTAAGTCCTAGATCCTCATAAGTGTCTAGTATCACATGGTGTTTTGGAATTCTTCAATGAGGGATCCTTACTTATAGAACTTAACAAAACTTTCATTATACTCATTCCTAAATGTGGTGAGCTTAAACACTTCTCATATTTTCATCCCATAGCCTATTGTGACTCCATTTATAAGTTTATTTCCAAAATCCTAGCTCACATATTGAAGAAGTCCTTTAAAGTCACATTGATCCTACTCAAGGTGCTTCCATTTTTGGAAGGATCATTGGTAACAATATTATATTACTCCAAAAGTTGGTGAAAACTTATTCAAAGAAGAATGGTAGATCAAATTGTTGTCTTAAGATTGATCTTAAAAAAGCTTATGATAGTATGGATTGGGGTGATTATCCTTAATACTATAGAGTTTCCTAATGCTTTCATTCAGTGGATCAAACAATGCATCATTTATCCCTCTTATAGCATTCTTATCAATGGTTAACCCACAAAATCATTCAAAAGTTACAAAGGAATCGACCAAGGTGATCCCACTTCTCCTTATCTCTTTGTTCTAGTTATAAAAGTATTCAATATGTTTCTCAAAAGGTTTGTGGCAAGAGCCAAAGATTTCAAATATCACTCCAAATGCAGGAATTTGCAAATTACTAGCCCTTGTGTTGCTAATGATCTCATTTTGCTCTCTAAGATTGACCCTAGATATATTTCAACCCTTATGAAACTCTCAAGGTCTTTAATAAGATGTCTAGTCTCTAAGCCAGTTGCTCTAAAAGTGGGTTTTTCCTTTTTAATAGTGCTACAAATAAAGAGTCAATTATGAAATCCATTATTGGTTTCAATCAACAATCTCTTCCAATAATGTATCTTGGTCCAGTAATAACTTGAAGGTTAAACACAAGATATTTTAGCAATTTGATTAATAAAATCAATAACTGAATATCTTTATGGAACTTTAAAATTCTCTCCACTGTTAATAGAGCACATTTGAATTCCATCAATGTTTATTGGGTAGCCCATATTGCCTTTCCTGCCAGCATCATCAAAACCATTGACAAGATTTTCAGTAAGTTTTTATGGTCTACCTGCAAAGATACTCCTAAGACGGTCAAGATGAAATGGAGGGATGTGTGTGTCCTTAAAGATAATGGAGGCCTTAACATAATTTCTCTTAAAAATGAGTATTGTCATGCTTACCAAGAGTTTATGGAGACTTATAACTGACAACTACGCATTATGGTGTAAGTGGATTCATAATTTCTTCATAAAGAATAAAAGTATTTGGAAGCTGGATGTGAAAAACTATGCTTGTTTAAATATGAAAGCCATCTTCAAGATGAGGAAAAAAATTTAGATATGATTTCATTTACCTCATTAGAAATAGCAAATCAACCATTTTTAGCAAGATAACTGTCTATCAATAGGTCTTTTAGAGAAAGTGGATTATGCCTCAGCTCTTAGACCACTAATCTAACAAGGAGCTTTAATTATTGAAGTACTCTTAAATAAGGATCAGACCAGTATCAATCTATAATCCATTGAAATAAGAGATTATCCAAACAACAATCAACACTAAAAATGATAGCATCATCTAAAAACACACTTGTAATGATATCTTCACCAATTAATGTAGCAAATTTCTTCTTGATAATTTAGAAACACTTTCTTATTAATAACCTAGAGCTTCCACTATACTATCGTTAGCAATAAGGAACAAACTACCAACTGTGGACAAGCTAGCAAAGTTTTTAAATTTCATAAATTGTTGTATTCTTTGTAAAAAGGCCAAAAAGAGTATAGATCGTTTATTTTCTCAATGTGATTTTGTTAAAGAAATTTGGAAGGTAATGATGTACATATGTCACATGGTTGATGCTCTGAATGATTAGAACAATCTCAAGAAATGATGTCTTTTAATTAAGCATATGAACAGAACAATCAAGTGGTGCTTCTGCTTATTATCTTCCTTAGTCACAACTATTTGGGATGAGAGAAATAATCAAAATTTTCAGAAAAAGTTCCTCAACAAAGAACAATTTTACATTCATCTACTGACACATAAGAAATCACATTAGCATTTACAAGAATAAATTTCAAGACATGGAATATTTTAACACCAATTGGAATTTGTAAACATATGTTTCATCATGTGCAGTAATATGTAATCATCTTAAGCAAACTTATGGTCACATGTGATTCTCTCACATTGTATTTTTAATTTTTCTAGTTTTATATATACTTGTATACTTTGATTGCTTTTGATTCCTTAATTTAATTCATCTTTCCTCATGACAAACTCCTATATAAGCTGAAAATCTTAATAAGAGAGTAACTTATAACACATAAAAAGCATCTCAGTTTTAGCATGAATATGGTTGCCAATTAGGGTATCTTCACGCTATTATTATTAGGGGAATGGATGGTAATAGATGCATGTCACTAAAGGTGCCACATTATAGTTTCGGAAAGTCTTGGTGACTTCACTTCTCAGGAGCTCATCAAGGTCCACTTTTAATTTTCTTACCTTTCAATCTCATTTAATTAATGGTAATTATCAAAATCCAAAAATCTAGTACTGTAAGCTCCTCTTAGTATAATGTAGCTTTATTGTATTCAACTTAGCATAAGCTATGCTTTACTAGCTCAGCATGAGCTCTGTTTAGCTCCAATATGTTTCTTGTATCTCCTTTAGGAGCTCTTATTCTTTTAGTACATTTTAATTTCTCAAAAATATATTATGAAGGGAGAGTGAGAGCAAGGATGGCATCACTTAGCCCTTATCTTCAACAATTTCACAACACCATTTTTATCTTACATATTATTATTAATGAGAGAGGTTGATATAATAGTTAGATTGACATAATATTTTTAAAAGAGGGATTTAACAATTATTAGATAAAGAGGGAAAAACATTTGATACAGTATGATAATAAAAAAATAATATCAATTCATTAAAATAAAAAATCATGTTGTTATTTTAAATATTTTAAATCATGTTAACCATTTATGTAATAATATAAAATAAAATAATCTTAATCTTAATCTTAATCTTAATTTTAATACTTAAATTTAATTGTTATAATATATTATAACTAGAGATGATTAAAATAATAAGGCAAGCAAGAAGGGGAAAAAAATTAAAACATAAGATTTTACATGGTTCAACATTAATCTTATGTTCACAGGTGCATGAGAACTAAAATTTCACTAAAGAGAAAAGGCGATAATTACAAGGAGAGATATAACTCAAATCAACACTCCAATACACTAAAAACTCATAACTCTCAAGATACTCATAAATATGGTTCACAAAATACACTTAAATATTGTGTATCATTTAGTGTATATTATTCTCAGGATGATTTTTAAATGTTCATAAGTCTTTTATAAATTGAAGGTCTTAGCAAAAGAAAAGATAAATCAATGGCCTTACAATTACATCCCTTGTTAGCTATGCATTATGCTTAGTCTCTAATTAGTGGCAATGAAAAGCCACTTTACAAATCTCTAATTAAGGAAGTCAAGTGTTTTAAATAGAAATCAAGTCTAAGCAATGCTTGAACTTGGTTACTAGAATAGACCTTGTTAACATGTTTATTGGATTGTTCTCAACTCCAATCTTTTCCACCACAATATTGCCTTAAAAAATCACTTCTCAAACAAAGTGATACCTAATGTCAATATTTTTTTTAATGAAATATTTCATCTTTAGTTAAATACACAACACTTTGACTATCACCAAAGATAAACATAGCCCTTAACTCCAATTTGAGTTCACCATATAAACCTTGTAATCAAATGACCTCTTTGACTAGCATAATCTGTGTCAACGTAACCAACTAAGCTTCCATTTGCTTCTTTCAAATTCCAAACAAGTATAAACTAAACTCTATGAACATTTGAGAATCCATTTTACTCCTGCCAATGTACTTTACCAGGTTAGCCATATATCTATAAAAACAATGACATATGAAATTTTTAGACGAGTATACACTATCGTATACATCATACTACCAAATGCACTTACTCAAAGTATATGTGTTTTATCACCGATCTATTTATATTTTTCAGGAGATAAGGTGATAGAAAGCTTGAAATGAGCAGCTTAGAGTACAAATAAGTTTAGCATTTTTATCATAAAAAGCTTTAAGACTCTTTTAACATAATTTTTGACGTTGGAAATAATTTTTTTCTTTCAATTCTTTATGGATCTTTATGCCAAGAATTTTCTTTATAGCTCTCATCTCTTTAACTCAAATTCAATGCTCAATTGTATCTTTATTTGTGTGATTTTAAATATACTTCCTAGTGCAATAAGCATATGATCCATATATTGGCAAAAATAATTGAAAGACTCTTAATATAATTTTTTAAATAAATATAAAGTTCATAAATAATCCTCAAATAGTTGTGGATGGTCATGAATGAGTCAAACTACTTATACCATTATGTAAGAGACTGTTTTAAGCTATAAAGTGATTAATTTAGCAACCAAACATGTTCTTTATTATCTTCAATAATAAATTACTTAGGTTGCTTAACATAAATCTAGTCCCCAAAATCACCATGTAGAAAAGCAGTGTTGACATCCAACTATGCCAAATCTAAGTCAAAGGCTACCAATATGAGCAAAACCTGAATAGAACAACATTTTACCATATATAAGAAAATACCATTGAAATCTACACCTTTTACTTGATTGTATCCGTTTTAAACTAGGAAAGCCTTACACTAGATTCCTTTATCTCTTAAAGAGTGCATCCCATTTGCAACCATCTTTTTCCCTTATAGTGGTTTAGGTAATTCCTAAGCGCTTATTTAAAGACTCCATTATATCTTATATTGTCATCACCCATTTTTTTAATTAGTACCCAAAAAGGCATATGAAAATTTGAGGATGGTTCATATCCCTATTAATCTCATCTATTGCTAATAAAGCATAAGATATCGACACCACATAGTTTAATGGCATGATTTCTCTTTTACCTTTACCTTTAGCTATATTGTAAAAGACTTCTTGTAAAATTTACTCAAATCCACCAAAACTGAACAGTAAATCCAAATAAGAGACTTCTAAAGAAACATCTGTATTAATGAGGAGTTAGTTGCTTCCAATTTGAGTTATTTTGTAAACCCCAAAACTTTCCCTAGTATGATCTAGTGAAGTTCTAAAAAAAACCCAAACCCTAAAATAGTTGTTTCAGGTAACAGTGATAATATCAAATAACCCGATTATTAACCAGAAGTCCTGAAAGCCTCAAAATTGAACCAACACTCCATAATCTCTTAAATATGATTTAGAATGCATGAAAATGTTGAACAGGATGTTTAAAAACCCAACACCGAAGTTCCGGATCATATTAAGGGTTAAATGACCTTCTAAGGGAAAAACGGTCTTTTTGCTTTCAAAATAAATTTCCAACAATTTCTCTTTAATCAAAACAAGACACTCCTCTCTTTTTTCTTACATGAACGAAAGCTCTCCTTTCTCTCTCAAGGTTTTTCATTTTCTTTGATTAAAATCAAGCAAACAAAACGTGAAATCAAGAATCCAACCTTAGATCCATCATCCTATCATCAAGACCTACATTTCTATACCACCAAATTCACTTATTGCCACCATATTCTAAATGTAATAAAAACCCAGGTTTGTGTTAATCATTCTTGGGTTGAAGTATGATGTTTATAGTGATTTACTATTGGGAGTGTATGTGTATTGGTGGTTAATTTTGGAGTAGGAAGTGAGGAAGCACCAAAGCCCTAATTGCAAAACAAAAACCCTAACCCAAATCTCTAATAAAGGTAAGTGTTCTTTGGACTCAATTGAGCATGTCTAGTTATTATTGGTGTTATGGAGCTGATGAAATTGAATTAAGAATGATGGTTGTAGTGAAAGGAGTGGAATGGGTTTATAGAAGTGCAATCTGGACAGTTTTGAAAATACTGTCCTTAGCTTGAAATATATATCTTTTCTGAGAAATTTTTCGTCTGAATAGTTAAACTAGACATAATAAGCTTTCCAACGTGTATTAGAACACCTAAATCCGAGACCATTTGATTGCCCAAATGGTCTAAGAAACTCACTACTGGTGCAGAGCAATTCTACAGATACGCAAAATTTCTAGCTTATTGTTGAGGCGTGATCTAGATAGTCAAATGACGTCCAAAAATTATGAAACTTAGCTATAATTAAATCTTAGGATGATCCTTAAAAGTTTCATGAAGGAACAAAATTAAAATTCAAACCTAAAACATGAGAAAATGGTGAAAATGTCCCTAAGGGTCAAAACTAAAATTTCTGTTTAACTTTGTATCATATCCTATTAGAGTTAATGTTAAAACTCTACCATATTTATAAGTGTTGGAAACACTTTAAGGAGTAAACAAAGTCTATTAAGCCTCTATGGTGAAATGAAAATAAATTGCCTCAATAATGATCAGACGTGCATGGAAATAGTGAAATTAAAATTGCATATGCATGATAGATAAAATAAAAGGGAGATGTTGAGATAGGTTGTAATTGATAATTATGAGAGTTACTTATATATGTAACCTATGTTTAGGTTCGGATACACAACAGTCCTATCCATTGGCATTTCCAGAACTGCCGAGAAACGTATAATCTATAGGAGAAAACTGTGTATGGGTTAAATAATAATAATAATAATAATAATAATAATAATAATAATAATAATAATAATAATAATAATAATAATAATAATAA
>JANQBM010000002.1:21558156-21580921 GCA_025594535.1 Erythroxylum domingense | reverse complement strand
AACTCCTGGCGGAATTAAAATCGTCCAGAAATCTTCAGCGTCAGTTCCTATGTTCCAAACATCCTTCAAATATGCTCTATATGCTTTCTTTTTCACCAAATCCAACTGCCTCTAATCAAAGTAAGAAAAACTAAGTAGAATCTCATAATTAAGCAAAATAAACTCCAATTAAGCAAAGGATTAAGTACCAAAAACATGTTGAATTTGCAAACTATCAGTCGACATCTAATGAGATAGTCGTTTAGCTTGAGAACATAGTACAGATGCTAGCAACTCAATTGCAATAGTCGATTGAGTATATAGCCTAACTCCATAATGAGATAGATGAGTTGAAGGAGAGGGGTAGCACCTCATTGCACTAGTTAAATCATCCACTTCAGCAACTATATAGCTTAGTTTTGCTATTCTCAAGTCATTTTGTATGAATTACATATTTATTGTTGTAGATAATACTTTTTTATTATTAATTAAGATAATTTTTACTTTATATTATCATTTAACTTATTGTTTAGATAAACTAAATGTAGAAAAAATTCAATATATTATCACCAACTAATTGTAGAAAATAAATATCAATCATAAGATTATCAATCAAAATTGAAAAATAAAAAAACACTATTAGTCGCTAAATGTTTCAACAGATTTTCTATTCTGTCAGTAAAATTACCAACAAACTTAAAAATTCCATCGTTATATATTTATAGACGAAAAAAATGTTCATTAGTAAATCACTAACAGAATATTTCTATTCTGTCGCTAAAAATTGTCAACAGCCGTTTATCCGATAACTCATATGGTCGGTACTTTCCGTCAACAAATTTGCTTGCTCATAGAAAATCTTTACGTCAATAATTTTTATCTCTAAACACCATTTTCTTGTAGTGCTAGTCGTAATGACGTGAGTAGTACTGGGCGATGTCATCAGATTCATTATATCGGAAAACTATTGATTGATGGCACTCGGTTGGACAAGTTATGCAACTGATTGGTTGTTATGGTGACTAGAAAAATTGTTGCGACAGTAGCACCTTGGTGTCATGGATTGAGATATGGCAGTTTGTCCATTGCTTCCTCTCATCGGTGAAGCCACCGACACCGAGTGTTTTGGTGGTGAAAGCCAGGTGGCAGCAGTAGAATGAAGCTAGGGTATGTAGGATGACCAGGATTTCATAAAGTTGAAATCCCCGTTTGACAAGAAGGTTAGCAAAACCTTAAAATTAGGAGTGCTTGGCGTTAGATTGCCTAAAGAGAAACATGGATCGTTTGATAACATAGGACTTATGTAATCCAATTAATAATAATACGAGAGCCAGAATAAGCCATTCCTAATTAATGAGTAACTCTATTTTAAACAAAATTTAAGAGATTTAAATTCAAACTCAATTTTAAAATTTCAAATAATTATTTTTTAAATATAATTAAAATTAATAACTAGACTCATTCTTAACTTAAATAATACAAAATTATTTTCTTAAATTAAATTAATTACATTTCAATTGATAATTAATTAGACTACTTTAAAACTAAGATGTTTATTTTCTTATTTGATAGTTATTTAGTTTAATTTGATTGAAATAAATTAGTTTATTATTTTATTTCTAGAATTATCATTCTATTTAATGTATAAGTTATTTCTTTATTGATTTATTAGAAAAGGATATTTTTGGTTAAATTTGGAAACATTTTGCTAATTAATTATTAAAATGAGTAACATATTAGAAAATAGTTTTTAATTTATTAAGGAATCACTTTCTAATTAACTAAGAAATTAATTTCCGTATAATTAATACAAAGTACTTCTTTAATTAAATTTAAAGTATTTTATTAAAATTTAAAACTAATTTATTTAATATTATACGATTGTTTATAATTAAGAAAATTTATTTCTAATTAGATTAGAAAATGGTTTTTCTAATTAATTAGAATGTCTTTTCAAATTTTGGAAAAGTCTTCTTCCAAATATCATAAATATGGAGAGTTACTGGTTGAATGAAGTTCACAAGTATTAGAGTATTAGAGGTGTACGTGAGCACATCATGCGAACGAGGGACATTGCGGCTTACCTGAGGTCTCTTGAGGTTGAGATGTTCAAGTATTTTCTTTTGCATTACATACTTAATTATCTTCCACCTCAATATGAACCTTTTAAAATCTCTTACAACAAACATAAGGATAAATGGTCTATCAATGAAGTTCTGATCATGAGTGTTCAAGAGGAAGGGAGGTTAGTAATGGAATTGGGTGAATGTGCATATATGACTACAATAAGAAGGAATAGAGGGCAAGTCAAACAAAAAGGAAAGGATAAAATATTTGTCCGTACTGAGAACAAAAAGGATTTTAATCCCAAATGCCGCTTTTTACATAAAATGTATTAATTAGAATTTAATTGTTGTCTACTATTGTCATAAGAATAAACTAAACTTCTATTTATTGTTAAGTTTATGAAAAAACTCAATATTATTTTATCTCAAATATGTTTTAATATTGTTATAATCAATACTTAGATGAATTTGTGTGATTAAGATGATTAAATTGATGACCATATCAGTTTAAAGGCATGAGTAGAAATACTATAAATGACATATTTATTGGATTTTATATGGACATAATTGGTATTTAATTAGAATTATTTGTAATTTTAATTAAATTTTAATTAAAATTAAAATTTAATTTCAATTAAATTACTAAAATGTCTAAAGATTGTTATAAATAGGTTTAAGTTCTACGGAGCTAACACTTCTTACTTAACCCTCTCTGTAAGAGTTACAGAGGTCTCTAAACTCATTTTATAGATATCGTTAGAAGCTGGACATTTTTGTGGTTATAGTGATTGAGACGGATCAATTTTGAAAATAATTTGAGAGATACGACAAGATAAAAATTAAGCTTCAGAATAAAATATGAATTAAGTTTTCGCTTTATTATGATTTGTGTTAATTATTTTATAAAATTAAAGAGATCTAGTTTTCTATTTAAGAATACTTTCTTTACATTTGATGTAATTAAGATCCATTATGGTCACCAAAACTAAAATTAATTGGAATAAAGAAAATAACCTTATTATTTAATAAGATTATCTTTTAGTCAACGGTAAAAATATCATATAAAATATTGAATTTATTTTAATTGTATTACAAACAGTGTAATTGAATTCAATTATAATATTATTGATTTTGTTCGAAACAATATATATTAAATTCAATTCAATCTTATTAATATAATTAAATCCAATTTATTAATAAATTCAATTTAAACGTAAGCTGATCAATGAAGAGTACGTCGTACAACAGTGACATTGCGGTTGCATTGTACGATGATTATAGGACCATTGTCAAGTCAATTCTACCGTAGTTTGCAGGATGTTACTTGTCTAAGCATTTGGTAATCAAAAAGTTAAATTTAGGCATCAAAACTTCTCAATTTCAATGGGAAGGGCTTAATTCTCCCTTTGGACCTCACGCAAGTCCAATGATCCTCAAAGTGGCGTCATCGTCATCGTTATCGTCATCAGGATAACCAAACCAAATACTATTCGTATGGTAGTGAAAGCTTCGATAATTCAGGAACTTTTAATTCACAGTCTCTCCTCTCTCTATTTTTGCGCATATCCTGTTTCGTGTACGGTGTATGCAATTATATTTTGGGTATGTAAATGGGGATGGCAACAGCTTCTTTATTACAGCCTGGATGCGGTTGTTCTGGGAGATTCAGTAATAATGTTAACAACACCAACAGCAATGTGAGGAATGGAGCTTCATTAAGTTCCACCTCGTCTTCATCTTCATGTTCTTGTTCTTTCTCACAGGGATTCCATTTTTCTCCTGGTAATCGTCCTTTTTCCTTGTTGCACTAAATGGAAACTCCTTTCTGTTTGTTGGGAGAAAGGTTGTGATTTGAGTAAGATTGAAATTTTCTCTTCGAGTTACTGCTAGTGATAGGTTGTTTTAGAAATTTTTTTATTATATTGCACCAATAAATTGTGAATCGTTTGGTTAAATGAACGCATGTTTGGTTTTGGAGTCCATGTATTGATAATTGGGTGTAGTGAGAGGATATGTGAAGATTTTTGGAGCAAGTGAAATCTTTCGGATCATTTAAGAACTTTAAATTTGGAAGCAAGTTGAAATTCTTGAAATTGAATTCGGTTTCAGTCAGTGGGAGTCAGCTAGCTTAGCTTGAAACTTCCTAGGTCATTTTACGAGAGTTGCCATTTAATCCTTCATACTCTTGGAATTTGGCATTCAAGTTCCCTGATCAACACAAAACATGCATAACAATATCTAAAAATGGCCATTTCACTGGTGCACTGAAATGTCCTCTATTATGCTGATAGATCAATGTCACCCTCAATTCTTAAAGGAGGCCATAGTGGAGGTCAATGAACTTGTTTTATCACTGTTGAAGTTCATGAATTCATTGAGAGTTTCTACCCCTCTTAAGCAGCCTGCACCCGTAGTATTCATGCATTTCATTTGGTTAAATGAACACATGTTTGGTTTTGGAGTCCATATAAGAGGTAGATTGATAATTGGGTGTAGTGAGAGGATATGTGAAGGTTTTTGGAGCAAGTGAGATCTTTCGGATCATTTAAGATCTTTACATTTGGAAGCAAGTTGAAATTCTTGAAATTGAATTCGGTTTCGGTCAGTGGGAGTCAGCTAGCTTAGCTTGAAACTTCCTAGGTCATTTTATGAGAGTTGCCATTTAATCCTTCATACTCTTGGAGTTTGGCATTCAAGTTCCCTGATCAACACAAAACTTGCATAACAATATCTAAAAATGGCCATTTCACTGGTGCACTGAAATGTCCTTCACTATTATGCTGACAGATCAATGTCACCCTCAATTCTTAAAGGAGGGCATAGTGGAGGTCAATGAACTTGTTTTATCACTGTTGAAGTTCATGAATTCATTGAGAGTTTCTACCCCTCTTAAACAGCTTGCACCAGCAGTATTGCTACTGCATCCATATTACTGTTAGTTTTGAGTGTTAAAAGATTCATCTTTTATAATTTTTCCATGCCCACTTTGCTACCAACAGTATTTCTTAACATGGCCTTTTGCACACCTAGGTCATTGTTTGTAGTGAATACATTTTTAACAATTTTGGTTACTTTTTGCATTGCTTTTGAATTGTGTACATCATTCATTGATATCCCAACAAATGATATGCTTTGAATTCTTTCTGAAGTATATGAACTTCTGCATTACATGCTATCGACTGTAATTTTAGGATCAATGATTATATTTTTGCAGGTTCAAATAGCATTTGCAAACATCAAACCCTTAGAGCTCAAGCTATGAATACAGCTACTCGAGGAAATCTTGTATCATCCAGTGGTTCTTTGAGTGGCAATGAACCTGATCATCTTCTTGTTCTTGTTCATGGCATCTTAGCTAGGTAGGATATATGCTGCTTGATTGTATTTCTACTTCTCTTGTATACTTACACATTAAATAAATAATATGGTCAAGACCAGGAACGGAAATGAGTATGGTTAATATTTACCATTTCACATAGGCAAAGCACATTCTTTCCTGAAGCTGGTTGTTCCATAACCTGTCGATTTGTACCATGATGTGTTGGCTATGTCTTCTGTTTCACGTCAAGTTCTTGTTTGATTCATTCCTTTTACTCCATTGCATTAGATATCTATGGCCTTTGTTTTGGCTTCAAATGAAGGACAGATGTGTTGGAGAACATTACAGTTCGTAGATATCATATCTACTGCATTAACTTCTCCACAAATTATTGCAAGTTGTGCTGCTCTTGGACAGATGCATCATGAGCATTTAAATCCTATTGGGTTCTGATTCTTCCTTAAGAATAGTCATTGCTTGATCACTTGCAACCATTTTTAATGACTGATGGATGGACATCTTGTGTTGTTTTATACATACTAAGCTACGACAGTTTGATATATAATGCACCAAAATTGAAGTTCCAGCTACACTATAATCCATTTCTGGAGTTTGTTCAACATGTTTTAGGCTTTAGAAAAATTCGTAGTAACAAATAAGTACTGCATTCTCCATGAAAATGATTTATAGATTAATTAATGGCTTGTTGCTGGTGGATTCGGTTTGAGATTTTATCCAAAATTGTGGTTTCTTTGACTAGTGCTATCAAAAATGCAGCCCAAGTGACTGGACATATGTACAAGCAGAGTTGAAAAGGCGTCTTGGAAGAAACTTTCTAATATATGGTATTTTTTTATTCAACCCAGATAATTTACTACATTTTGTATGATTCTTAGTGATAAATTTTAGGAGTTCAATATTCGCAAAGTTAAAATTGTTTTGTTATTTGCTACGCCCTGTTGATGTGATTGTGATTAAAATAAAATATCAAACAGACTATGATAATTGCAACATCTTCCATGTGCAATAAAAAGAGGGGCTACTGGTTGAGAAAAATTAGATGCATTTCATGAAACAACAATGATATTACTTAAAACAAATTACTGGTCTTTGTTAAGTAGTAAGGAGTGCTTGGCAAGAAAGGGCCTTGATCTAATCATTGTGAACCGTCATATACTTATTTCAACCATGAATAGGATAAGTAAAAATGGAAGTGAATCCCCGTAAAACAAAATAATTCTATTCTGTTTTCTTCAATAGGTTACAAGGAAATATATCCAGAAAAAATCCCTAGAATATATCCTGGGATAGATATAAATATACAACTAACTAATGAAATAACTTATCTCATAAAATCTTCATAAATACCGCACTTACTTCAAGTTGATGAATCTTTCATTCACAAATTGCCAATAGTCTTCTAAGGCTTTCCTAGACAGTCCTTTTCTCAAAACATCAGCTATTTGCTCCTTTGATGAGATGAAGGACATGCAGGCCACTGTCCAATTTCTCTCGTATAAAATATCTGTCAATTCCACATGCTTAGTTCTATCATGCTGAACAGGATTGTGTGCAATGCTGATTGTAGACTTATCATGACATTATAATTTCATTAGTCCTTTCCATAATTTTTAATTCATCAAGAACCATTTTCAACCAAAGTAACTTGCAAACCCCTAAAGTCATCTATCTTAATTTTGATTCCACACTTGATCTTGCGACAACATTCTGTTTTTTGCTTTTCCATGAAACCAAAATTTCCCCCCCAACTCCATTTTATTGAGGAGTATTAACTCACAAGGATTCATGAATAATTCCTTTTCCATGAAAGAAATTTGACAAAGTTTGATTGAAATAATCTTTGGCATTGTCAGAACGAAATCTTTTGATTTGTGCATCAAACTAAGTTTTGATCATTTTATAAAAATTTGGAAAAAGAGTGTTGACATTTGACTTGTGTTTCAACAAATAGATGTAAGTGACTCTTGTACAGTCATTGAAAAAAGATAGGAACCATTTTACATCAGAAACATTAAGAACCGGAGAGGAACCCAAACATCACTATGAATGAGAAAAAAGGGGTCTGGCTTCTATTATTACTTATTGGAAAAAATGCACATTAGTGCTTTGCAAATTCACATTCATCATAATGGAAGAGCTCAACATCTATTTTATCAAAGATGGATGGAAACATTGACTTTATTACATGAAAAGAAGGATGTTTTAAATGACGATGATAAAGCCATACTTTTTCTTTACTAGACATGGCTGACTCTGGAAGAAAGGATGTGGGAAGAAAAACCTCGAGTTTATTATGCCTTCTTTATTCTCTAGGTAGTAAACGCTATTCCTCTCACTAGCATGTCCAATCCTCCCCTTTGTGCCCTATTCCTGATACATGCAAGAGGGAGGAAAAAATAACTAGACATTTAAAGTCTTTGTTGAGTTTCTACAGTGAAATCATGTTAGCAAATAATTTAGGAACATGGAGGACATCTTTTAGGATAAGAGAGTCAATGAATTGAATGTCTCCTTGTCCAGCTACAATGGCAACAGATTCATCAGCTATAGTTATCTTTTTATGGCTAGATGAGGGTGTGTAAGCAACAACATGGTTAGAGGAATGTGTCATTCTTTGCTAGGTTTCAGCAGCTACTTTCCCTTGCAGAAGAACAAAGTTATGGGAAGAAGTTTGTGAATATATCATAGAAATTAGTGATATATACAATCATACAATTAATTCTAGGATATACATAAATATACAACTAATCAAATAACTTACCCATTAAAACTGACAATCCCAATTTTTGACATATTAACTGAAAAAGGGTTATGGTTATAGCAATTTTAACATTTAGATTTTTGCAGCAAGTTCATCCAATAACTATACTAAAACCTTCTCCGGGATTGATGACGCTGGGAAGCGACTAGCAGAAGAAGTAAGTATTGAAATCTCTGGCATCATATGCATGCAGATTTCTCCTTTGGGCATCTAACATGGCTTATGGATTTATTGAGGGTGGGACATTTTATGATCATCAACTTTACTACTAATTATTCTTCTAACAAATTTATAAATAGGTCATGCAAGTTGTGCGGAAGACAAAGAGCTTGAAGAAGATTTCCTTTTTAGCCCATTCTTTGGGTGGCTTGTTTGCAAGATATGCTATTTCTGTCCTTTATACACAGTATGCCGCAAGTTCTAGCAAACATGATGATTATAACAATTTAAAGTGGCAAGATCTACAAGATGCTTCTTTAACTCAAGGTACGATTGTTGAGTTGGAGCCAATCAATTTTATTACCTTGGCAACCCCACATCTTGGAGTTAGAGGAAGAAAGCAGGTTTGTTTTGGACGGTATTTCCTTGTTTGCATATTTTTGGCCCTTGATGATTCAGTATTACATAATATGCATTCCTTTAACTTGAAGAATATGTATTCCTCTGTCTTATCTGCTATGAATTGCACATTATTCTCATTTTCTTTTCAGACTGGTTCTTAGGGTTGATATTTGTTTATTCATTGGATAGTGAAATACATGCCTTGATTTCACCATTTTTTGTGATTTGTGTAGACTTAAATTACCAGAGATATTGCACCTAAGTGATAAAATGCCTTAGGTGGACTAACAGTATGGTAATAATTAGCGCATAAAAAGGAAACAATAAAACTGTCCTCCTTGTGGATTCTAAAGTGAAAATGCCCATGAAAAGTAAGTTTCAAAAACAGTAAGTTGTGGTTGTTGCTTGCCATGCCATTCCATTGTTATAGACGCATTCTGGAGCAAGCATTATGGAAGAAGACATAAAGAGCAAGGTAGGTCAAGCTTAAAAGGGAAAGGAGGATGATAGGGGGAAAAAAAATCAAAACAAGCATTAGAAAACTCTAAGGCTCTAATCAAGAGCCCATAAATTAAGGAAGCAATGAAGATGATATGAACTAATTATATTGTAGAATTATTCTACAAAATATTTTAAAATCCTATTATGATTATGTCTTTTATTTCCTAGTCAGGTTTTATAATAAAGGGATTAAAATCCCTATTAGGATGTTCCACTATAAATAGTAGTCTATTCTAGCTATTTAAACAGTTGAACATAATGAAAGAAGGAAGGAGAGAAGTTTATCAACTTGATATAGGCAATTCTCTATTCCTTTGGGGTCCAAGGTAGGTAGCCCCCTTTAATGACCTCCAACTTTCCACCACTGTTTTCACCATAAGTTCCCATGGAAACTCAAACAAAATCGTCCCATGACTAGATTCCAGTCTAAGGCTTTCAACTTCTTGTTATCAGAGCCTGGAGTCACGGGAGATTCAAACAATCAGATAAACGAAATATTGGAGATGATGATGCATATGTTGGAGGTACATAGAGTTGCGCATCAAGCGGCACTTGCTGGCCTAACAGCTACAGTTGGCAGTATGTACCAAACTCAAGAAGGCTTGGCAAGCTAGAGATGCAAACAGGAAACCAGCAGCAGCAAGGTACCAGTGCCTGCATGACCAAAATCTACATTGGGGGAACGTTCAGGCACCCCAACTTTCAATGCTGCTCAAGCCTTGGATGCCCTAGCAGGGATGAATGATTCTACCCGGGTGGCTGTCAATAGTGTTTTTGGTGTGATAAAGAACATTACTTATCGATTGGAAGAAGAAAAAGATGATAAGACCAATAACAAAGATGAAAGCCAGGTTGACGACAAAGCAGTTGACTTTCCACCCAAGAAAAAGGACACTAGTGTGTTGCTGCCAACAATAGTGAACACAATAGTAAAAATGACTTATAGATGAAGTCTAATACATTGCAACTCCTCCTGTCTGTGAGCAGCATGAGAATAGTACCAACTTATCTAGGGTTGCTTCTAAGGGCTGGCTAGAACTAATGTAAACTCTAGTTTGTTTAATGCAGATAATATTGATGTGTCATTGGGCATTACTGCTAATAAAGGAAAAAGCATGACCAATTAGTTGGACACAACTTTTCAACTGATTATAATGATAGGAATATTAGTAATATTTCATTATGTGTACATGCTTTCACACATGGTGATCATATATATGATGGATATTTAGGTAGATATCTCCTTTTTAATAGGACAATGATTAACTATTGGATCTAGATACAACAGCTGCTTTATCACTTGGCTATTTCCTAGAAAGAGGTCGACTGAAGCTCTTGAAGCAACTAGGTTGCTTTGAAGGGCCTAAGGGAAATGCTACAAATTGTAATTGGGATTTTGAAAATTTTTTATGGTCATTCTTTTGCAAAATTGAACGATTCAGACAACATTACGATACCTCCATTTGTGATATTAAATACTGAAAAATTACATGGGCCTATAGGAGAACATAATACAGAGGAAACTTCTGATCAGGATCTGCAATATGATGATGATAGACTGGAAGAGCTGATGCAAATAGAGGAAAGTGTTATTATGGATGCTTTGAAGGTTGAACAAATTGTAAGCTAAGTATAGCTGCCATGACAGAAATGAAACCCAATCTTGATAAAGATCTAGAGGAAGTAGCAACTATGGTGTCATGGGCTATAATAGATGATAAAGGTCACACTTGGCCTTTGGATGTTAAACATTTTAGCATGAGTTGCAGTTCAAAAAAATTGGTACTCTGGAGAGTATAGTGAGGACCATTTCATCAGCTGTCTTGGGCATAAGTTATCTGAGAAGATTTCTACTAGGTGGTGTTATAAGAACTAGCTTAGTTGCATTGCGAAATTTTGTTGTTGTAGCTACATGGCTTGATAATAGCATAAAATCTGTTGCTAGTGAAAATTTCGGGGAAGAAACTAATGAAAAGTATAGTGCAAGGGGTATTGAGCGAAAGCTTGTCAGTAGAACTGATTCATGACACATTGCATGTGGGTCTATCGGAAATAACCTCTCTACTAGGTAGGGATAAGACTACATATTATCGGACCTCCCCAAACTCCGCGTTTTAGTGGGACTTCCATTGGGTGTTGTTGTAACTGATCATTTTACCAGGTTTAATGCTATAAGAGTCTGAGATAGAGAAGAATCTGAGTTGAGGATTAAAAATAGTGATAAAGTTATGGGTGGTGGTGTTATAGCTGCCCTGGGAGCATCTATTTTACTAGTGCAACAACAAGGTCAATACAATGAAAAGGAAATTATGGAAATTTCATCTAGGCCCTTCAAGCAGATAGCAAATCCGCAGAAGTTGGTTAAACAAGGTAAATCAGCATATTTTTCATCTTCATGGTCTCCCCGAGTGCATTGCTAATGATCATAATCCTGTATTTACAAGTCAATTCTGGTCAGCTTTATTTTGGTTTGTAGGGGATCACACGAAAGCGTGAGTTCATTGGGTTCCATAAGCTGAATACTGTTGTGATATAGCCTATGGTATCGCACATTTCATTTCAAATGGTTTATGGGAGGGATCGTTCTCTCCTTTCTTACACTAAGGATGCAACAAAGTTGGCAGTGGTGGGGAATGCCTTACAATAGTGTGACCAAATATTAACTGAGGTTCACAATCGAATTCACTAGGCCTAAGCTCGACTGAAGAGGCAATGTGATAGGGCTAATATGGAGGTATCCTTCAATCCTAGTCCGTGGGTTTTGTTGAGGCTACACCAACAATTCTCTCTGGCAAGTCATCGGCAACATAAAGTGACACAACTTTTCAATTGGCCCCATAGGATTTTGTGCCACATGCTGCACAAACAATTCTCTCTGGCGAGTCATCTCGGAATCATAAACTGACACAACTTTTTTATTGACCCTATAGGATTTAGTGCCACATTGGGCAGGTTGCCTATCAACTGGAGCTCCTTCCCTACAATCACATAAATGATGTCTTCCATGTTTCTCTCCTCAATTTGTGAGCCACCTTTTGCAATACTGTCACTGCCTTAAAGAATGAACATGTGAAGCCTACTCCTCTCCACATTCTCTATTCTCGCCTCAACTGTGATGCCTTAGAAACTTTGGTTCAATGGGATTGTATGCTACCTGTTGGGGCCACTTGGGAACTTTTGGATGGATTTTGCCAACTCTATCCTGAATTTGAGCTTGAGGACAAGCTCGTGCTTGAGGAATGGAGTGATAATATGGACGCATCCTCAGGCAAGCATTATGGAAGAAGACATAATAGGCAATTGGAATCATGGGTGCTCAAGCTGAAAGGGGAAAGTAGGATGATATGGCAAAACAAAATCAAGACAAGGATGACAAGAATCAAGGCTGTAATGAAGATGATATTAGCTAATTATGTCGTAGAATTATTTTACAAAATATTCTAAAATTATAATACGATTGTATCTTTTATTTCCTAGTTAAAGTCTTATAATAAAGGGATTAAAATCCCTATTGTTATGTACTACCTAAAATAGTAGTCTAGCCCCCTTCGATGAGCTCCACCCTTCTTTCACTCTGAGTGTCATTCTTTATGACTATTAACTATAGTGAAGTCTCGTAGCCATCGCCTTATTTGGTATCTGCTAATTAATAATTATTTTAAATCTCAGCTTCCGTTTCTCTTGGGCATATCCTTTTTAGAGAAACTGGCTCCACCTTTAGCTCCATTTTTTGTGGGCCAAACAGGCAGTCAACTGTTTCTGACAGATGGTCAACCAAACAAACCGCCACTTCTTCTTAGAATGACTTCAGATTGTGAAGATGGACAGTTTATGTAAGTACGCAAAATTTGCTCCAATTATTTAATGAAGCAGCCATAGCTTACTATTAACCACTCTTCCGAGGGTTGTTTCTCTACTAACTTGCAGATCAGCCCTTGGTGCATTCAGATGTCGCATTGTTTATGCAAATGTTTCTTATGATCGTATCCAACTGCTATCCTCATCTTTTGATTGTATGCTATCGTGCATAAACCATATTTGTACAGTGATTTATGTTATCCAGTCAGTAAGCTTCCTTGACATGAGCTAGATATGGTTGGTTGGCGCACGTCATCCATTAGGAGAGAGAAAGAACTTGTGAAGGTGAAAAATGATGTAACTCGCAAACTCTGATTGTTGCTGTTTATATTTCAATGGCTGTATCTATAAGGGAAAGCATTAATTGTGTCGTGGGATGAAATGCTATTCAATAAACTAGATTGTCCTTGATGATTTTGAAAGATCATTGGACATAAAAATCGCTGATTGATTGAAACTCAGGCTTCTGGATTCTTTTTTGGACTTGTTATCCATTACTGTACAACCTGATTCTAAGTAAAGCGAGTTGGGTTAATTTACACAGAATCACCTCATACAAAATGTTGTATTTAGTGCATTAGCTCTACGTCCAACTGCTGTTGTGGCTTATGAAAGCTAGAAATAACAAGTTGCAGAATCTGTGGACATAGTTTCAAGTGTGAACATTAATAGCCTACTCTGTAATTAGCTATTACATTTCATAGTACATAATGTCGACTTTATTTTAACTGACAGACCCCTCAGCGATCCCTGAATGGTTACCAGCATGTTGTCGATGTCGAATATTGTCCACCAGTATCCTCTGAAGGTCCCAATTTTCCTCCAAAAGCTGCCAAGGCAAAGGAGGCAGCGCAAAATGAACCCAATGCACAAAACACAGTGCAGTATCATGAAATAATGGAAGGTGTGATGGTACCTGGTGATTTCGACTATAATCACATTCAGATTCATGACAAAACGCAATGACTGAATTCTTTTTTGTAACAGAGGAAATGATACAGGGCTTGCAACAATTAGGATGGAAAAAAGTTGATGTCAGCTTCCGCACGGCATTTTGGCCCTTCTTTGCTCATAACAACATTCATGTGCGACTCAGTGTCTTTCAAATTTCAGTATGTGTGCCTATTATTTCTTGATAACTTTTGTCTTATTGTTCCTTTAGGTGAAAAATGAACGATTTCACAATGCTGGTGCTGGAGTCATCGCACATGTTGCAGACAGTCTAAAGCAGCAGGAGTCTTGCTCATATGTCAATGCTAGCTTGTAGCTTTCTTTACCATAAGCAAGAAACAGAAAATCCTTCATGTTGATCATTCCAACAACATTTAGCAAATGATGATATACCTGTTTTCCTACTTGAAAGCTTTTTTCTTTTACATTTTAGAGGTCTGTTCCTTGCCATTGTGGTAAGAGAAAGTTAATCCGTCAACCGGCTTACTGGCACAATTTTCAAATAATACAAAATTTGAACATTTGAGAACACGTGCCCTCCACTATCAAAGATGGAACCAAACATCTATACTTGGCAAATTTTCTTTTCGTATATAACCAAACTGAGATTGCAACGTAACAGCACGAAGTTGAATACATATACTGTTACATTTAAGACAACTATGTTGAACTTTCGGATGCGTCTCGTGTGAAGACTGAAGAGAGGTGATGGTGTTATTGCGTTTAGGTTAAATCAAATAAGCGCTGAGCTGACGAAGAAATAAGCAGAATCAACAAAGAGAAGAGAGTCGTTGTACATCATCTTCCCAAGGATCTGCTATAAATCGTTTATGACTGTACTCCAAAAGTGTTCTTACACGTTTTCTCCCTATCTTTTTAAATATATTTAATTGAGGTTTTATAACTGACACGGCCTTTTACCCTTTTTCTATTAAGCACGAAGTATTGTTGTTCTCTATTTCACAAGTTGATCATCCTTTTGTCGTATTAGTAATTTAGTACTTTCTCCTCGATAGCTTTATCCACAGAGTAGGTTAGGATAATATTGTTGTAGCTCATGTAGATATTCCCAACTTACATGGGAGGCATCAGAGAAGACCATTGAATCAAAATCTGCACTATGGTCGATGACAACGACTGCTCAAGGATAGTTATTAGGAGGGAATAGGCAATCTGTAACATTATTTTGTATTTATTTTATTTTATAAGCATTTATTCATTCAATAAATGAAATTTATAAAAATTAAATAAATAAATGCTCATAAAATTAAGCATAAAATAATGAAAACAGGTAATCAGAACTTGTTATTGGTATACGTAAAAAGTCAACTACGAATGTAGTAATATGTAACTCATATGAGAAGGATCCGCAACATATACTAAGAAATACGGAACGTGGGATAAACACGAGCATCATTTGACAAAGACAAACGATATGCCACCACCTGGTACAGACCCAAAAATAATACAGCGTGTTTTTGATGAGAATAATGACAAATATTAGACTAGCGGTATGGTTGCAACCTAACATGCACCAATAACGAATGACTGCTCTTTATTAATTTGATAATTTTTATTTGTTAAATAATCAATTATTTTTTAAAAGTAAATATTAGTATTAATTCCCTTACGAGGGACAGAAACTAGGAACAATACATGCTATAACTCGGGGTATTTAGTCCTTACTAGTTTAAACACTCCTGAGTGATAGGGATATTAATGGCAGGGCAAATCCGACACACGAACGCGCGCGCGTGCGCACACACACGCACAGATATATTTTTAATATATATATATATATTTTAAAATAACGTTGTTTTTGACATTACGACTTAGCCCGTGGCCTGGTCGAGTCGAAGAATTTTGGCTCGTAACTCACTTAACCTAGGCCAAAATCAGGCCGGACTGGGCCAAAATTGATATTCCTACTTAGTGAGTATCATACATTAGTTAAAGACTATTCTTGAAGGAGTAGTCACTAAACTTTAGTTCAAAGGGATTATAAAGTAAGTAAACTACAAGAAAAATGTCTTAAATTCTCTAAGATATGGTAATACTATCACTACAATTCACTAAGTCCTTGACTCCTTGTGGATGGCTATCTGCTCTCTAATACAAAATTTCAGCTCCATTTTTACTTTCTCTAGTTCTTTCTAGTCTTTAGAAGCATTTTGTTTTTTTTCATCCTAGCTCATATAGAGGTAGGAACTAAAAACTATCAAGAAGACCTTCACATTGTCCTTAGAGGAATACGTCTCTTTCTGTAGCCACTTTAGAAACTTCATGTAGTTGAGAATGAACTTGTACATGGAATAAGTTAAAAACATTTTTCCATATCATTGAAGAGAAATTATAATTAAAAAAGAGATGCATAAGATTCACTAAGTTCTATATTTCTAATTTCTCATAAGCTCTTTCCTTTCAAAAAGTAAGTGTTTACACATTTAGCCCACAGAGAGTATTTATGTTTTAATAGTCTCTATAACCTTTTCCCTCATAAAAACTTTATTATTAAGATTGATTAGAGTAATCCCCAACCCTCCTTCCTTTGTTAGTTTGCAAACCTAATCCAACTTGACTTTACCATCAAACTTACCATTTTAATATCCAACTAAAAGGAATCTCCTCAACAGTATTTCAATTATTTTGGTCAGTCGAAATGTGATGACTAGTAAAATTGTAAAGAGTTCAACATTGATTTGATAAGAAGTAAGCTTCCAACATAAGAAAGTAATTTGTTAGACAAGCTATTCAACCTCTTTTGAATCTTCTTAATCAATAGGAGACACTCTTAAAATTGAAATCTTTTAGTTGAGACAGGCAATCTAAGATGAACAAATGGAGGTTGCCTAACTTGGAGGCCATATATTGTAGTTAATCACCTGGCTAAATGTTGTTCACTAGTTAAGAGTAGCATATGGTTTTTATTTCTATTTAGAGACAACCCAGACAGAGCTCTAAAAGTGTTAAGAGATGTCATAAGGATACTTATTGGTAGCTTGAAGTTAGCTGCTTAGCATGAGTAACTGGGCTTCGAGGCTTTAGAAAGAAAGTAAGCCAGGATTTATCGTTGTCTTTGGAGAACAAAAGTAGGTCAGCGATAATGAATAAGTAGAACATTTCAAGTTTCTTTGTAGACACTTGAACCAGAAACCACAATGACCTAAGTCTAGAGGACGCAACATACATAAGTTAGAAACTTAACTTTGCAAGCGTCGGTACGTGATGGTGTGTTTGGAGTTGACTCTTAAGAGACGCATGTCTGTGTTGAGGGATTTTGGATGCTCATCAACATCAGCGGAGACAGACAACATATGAGAGAAGATGGGGTTTGTTAACAAATAAAAGGTAACTGAAAGATGAATAACTTTTAGAGAAACCAGTAAAAGACTACCTTAAGATGTAGCAGTGATTTGGTAGTTCTTCGGCATGCATATCTGGAGAAGGAATGCAAAACCTAATAAGTGCGAAGGATCTCCTGGAACCCAAACGTAAGGTGTTATTATTAAAGAAGGAGAAGAAGAAGAAACCAAAGGACTTAATCTACTTACTTGGAGGCAGATACAGTAGTAATCGATCTAGCAAAGTTAGCTTTCACTGACCCTAATCGGAATGTTTGGAGGCGGAGAAGAAAAGGGGTAAACGACTTTACCCTAATAATCGCGACTTTGTTGTAACCTTAACGAAGTCGTTTCTTTAGTCATTGAACATGCGGTATCATTTGACTTAGAAGTAGCGTGTTATTGTGTCTTGGAAGATGTACATCCTTAACTATTCTTTAATGCAATACTATTTAACTTTTCAAAAAAGAAGTTTCTTATATACATTATGGCATTTAAACCTTGTATTTATTCTTATGTTGTACTCTAATAATCTAGAAACAAATTCCAAGCATAAAATAAAAAGGTAAGATAATATTGGTCACCTTATTTAAGTCTTCTCTCTCCCTTAAACAAATTTATAGGGTCACCATTCACTAGGACTGAAAATAAACTAGTCTTGACATATAACTTAATCCAATTCATGAACGTTTTTGGGAAGTAAAATATATTTATGAGCTGTATGTTAAATTTCTAACTTATTGAATCATAAGCCTTAGAGAAATAAGCTTTAATAGCATATTTTTCTTGGAGAGTATTTCCTATTGTACCTTTTCGACAGCTCTTGAGTCAATAAGCCATTGTCTCCAATCAATTTAGTTTCCGAAAATGCACCTTGAGCAATATTTACATGAGATCTTAAAACGAATTTGATTATTTTAACCAATAGTTTATAAATTATATTGTAAATCAAGTTGCAAGAAGAGATGAGGAGGTAATTGTTCAGAGAATTGGGGTTAGGAACTTTAGGACTATTACTTATAAAGGTCTTGCTATTCTTCCTTAGCATCTCCCCTTTATAAAAAAAAAAACTCAATTACTGCCTCTATCACTATGTTTTGTATCAAAGGTCAAACTTTTAGGGAAAAAACATCCATTCAACTTAGTTGGACCTAGAGCCATATCAGGGTTCATTGCAAAGACTACTTCTTTTATATATTATACATTGAAAGGTCTATTAAGCATGCTAATTTCCTCATCTAAGAACCAATTATTGATAAAGGAATTAAGAATTTGTCTAGTAGAGTTACTAAGTGTTAGAGTGCCTAGAGAGTTCTTGAAAAATAGTTCTACAAATTTGCTTAATTCCTCTTGAGATGAAATGAAAATTCCATTCCCCATAGTTAAGGAGAAAATTTTGTTGGTATTCCTTCTAACCAGGAAGAATTATGAAGGTAACTTATGTTTGAGTCTCCACATTTAAGCCAATTTACCATAAATCTTTATTTAATCAAAGAATTATGATAAGAAACCACTTTAATGTAAGAATCAAGAGCTATTTTTTCTCCTTTAATAATAAAGACCTCCAAGAAATTTTTCGGCTCCTCCTAGATTTTCGTCATATGTTGTAATAGCTTGAACCACCGGCTCACAAATATTGTTCGCTTTGTGCCTTGGCCAAGCCAAGCCCTCATGGTTTTACTCTTTCTGCACACTCGTTCGGGAAAATGTGTCTATGAGGGAGAGGTTTTCATAGCCTTATAAGGCCTACTTCGTTCCCCTCTTTAATCGATATGGGAATCTAACATTCTACCCCCTTGGAGGCTTAGCGTCCTTGCTAGCCCACAGGCCTAGATCCACCTCCCTTGGAGGCCCAGCGTCCGTGCTGGCACATCGATCTGGGTACTGGCTCTGATACTATTTGTAATATCCCGGACCACCTGCTTACAAATATTGTTCGCTTTGGGCCTTCACCCAGCTAAGCCCTCACGGTTTTGCTTTTTCCGTCTAATAGAAAAAACGCGTCTATGAGGGATAGATATCCATAGCCTTATAAGGCATACTTCGTTCCCCTCTCTAATCGATATGGGAATTTAATATTCCACCCCTTTGGAGGCCCAATGTGCTCGCTGGCCCATAGGCCTAGATCCACCCCCTTTGGAGGCCCAACGTCCTTACTGGCACACAGGCTTGGATCTATCCTCCTTAGAGGCCTAGCGTCATTGCTAGCACATCAGCCCGGGTATAGGATTTGATACCATTTATAATAGCCCTAGACCACCCACTCATAGATATTATCTGATTTAGGCCATGACCTAGCCAAGCCCACACGATTTTGCTCTTCTCGCACACTCCCTTGGGAAAACGCGTCTATGAGGGAGAGGTTTCTATAGCCTTATAAGTCCTACTTCACTTCCATCTCCAATCGATATGAGAATCTAACATTTTACCTCCTTGGAGGTCCAACATCCCACTGGCCCACAGCGCTAAATCCACCCCCCTTAGAGGCCTAGCGTCCTTGCTGGCACATCGGCCTGGGTACTGACTTTGATACCATTTGTAACAGCCCTAGACCACTCGACCACTCGTTCATAGATATTATCCACTTTAGGCCTTGGCCTAGCCAAGCCCTCACGTTTTTGCTCTTCTCGCATACTCGCTCTAGAAAACGCGTCTATGAGGGAGAGGTTTCTATAGCCTTATAAGGCCTACTTCGTTCCCCTCTCCAATCAATATGGGAATCTAACATTCCACCCCTTTGGAGGCCCAGCATCCTTGCTGGCCCACAAGCCTGGATCCACCCCGCCTTGGAGGCCTAGTGTCCTCGCTGGCACACAAGCCTGGATCCATTTCTCTTGGAGGCCCAGCGTCCTTGCTGGCACATCGGCCTAGGTTCTAGCTCTGATACTATTTGTAACAGCTCTCGACCACCCCGTTCACAGATATTGTCTGCTTTGGGCCTTAGCTTAGTAAAGCCCTCACGGTTTTGCTCTTCTCGCACACTTGCTCAGGAAAACGTGTCTATGAGGGAGAGGTATCTATAGCCTTATAAGGCCTACTTCGTTCCCCTCTCCAATCGATATGGGAATCTAATATTCCACCCCACTTGGAGGCCCAATATCCTTGCTGGCCCACATGCTTGGATCTACCTCCTTTAGAGGTCTAGCGTCTTTGCTGACACACAGGCCTGGATCCACCCTCTTGGAGGCCCAGCGTCCTTACTGGCACATCGGCCCATAGTATTGGCTCTGATATTATTTTTAACAGCTCTAGATTACCTGCTTATAGATATTGTCTGCTTTGAGCCTTAGTCCAGCCAAGCCCTCACGGTTTTGCTCTTCCTGTACTCTTTCTCGGGAAAACGCATCTTGTGAGGGAGAGGTATCCATACCCTTATAAGGTATACTTCGTTCCCCTCTACAATCGATATGGGAATCTAACATTCCACCCCCTTAGAGGCCTAGTGTCCGCGTTGACATATTGATTCGGGTACTGGCTCTAATATCGTTTGTAACAGCCCAGACCACCCGTTCACAGATATTATCTGCTTTGGGTCTTGGCCCAGCCAAGCCCTCATTGTTTTCCTCTTCTAGCACACTCACTTAGGAAAACGCTTCTTATAAGGGAGAGATATCCATAGCCTTATAAGGCCTATTTTGTTCCCCTTTTCAAGCGATATGGGAATCTAATATTCCACCCTACTTGGAGGCCCAGCATCCTTGCAGGCCCACATGCCTGGATCTACCTCCCTTAGAGGTCCAGTGTCTTAGCTGGCACACAACCCTAGATCTACGCCCCTTGAAGGCCCAGCGTCCTTACTGGCACATCGGCCTAGGTATTGGCTATGATACCATTTTTAACAACCCTAGATCACCTGCTTATAGATATTGTCTGCTTTGGGCCTTGGCCCAGCCAAACCCTCACGGTTTTGTTCTTCCCATACACTCACTCAGGAAAACGCGTCTTGTGAGGGAGAGGTATCCATACCCTTATAAAGCATACTTCGTTTCCCTCTCCAATCGATATGGGAATCTAACATTCCACCCCCTTGGAGGTCCAGCGTCTGTACTGAGATACCGATTCGGGTACTGACTTTAATACCATTTGTAACATCCTAGACCAGCTGCTCACAGATATTGTCTGCTTTAGGCCTTGACCCAGCCAAGCCCTCACGTTTTTGTTCTTCTTTTACACTCGCTCGAAAAAACGCGTCTTTGAGGGAGAGGTATCCATAGCCATATAAGGCCTACTTCGTTCCCCTTCTCCAATCGATATGGGAATCTAACATTCCACCCCCTTAGAGGCCTAGCGTCCTCGCTAGCCCACAGGCCTGGATTCACCCCCTTGGAGGCCTAGCATCCTTGCTGGCACACAGACCTGGATCTACTCCCCTTAGAGGCACATCGCCCTTGCTGGCATATCGATCTGAGTATTGATTCTGATACCATTTGCAACATCCCGGACCACCCGCTCATAAATATTGTTAGCTTTGGGCCTTGGCCTAGCCAAGCCCTCACAATTTTGCTCTTCCTGCACACTTGCTCTGGAAAATGCGTCTATGAGGGAGAGGTATCCATAGCCTTATAAGGCCCAAGCCCAAAGTGGATAATATCTATGAGCGGGTGATCTAGGGCTGTTACAATTTCTTTATGGATTAATCCGTAACTAGATGAGCATAGAAGTTGGCTTCACATCTGCTAGTCCCAATTTTCTTAAAATTGATAAAGACATAAGATTAATACTTAAACCTAAGTCATATAAACATTTAGAAAATTCTAAAGTACTAAAATCACAAGGTATAGTAAAACTTTATGATTCCTTTAATTTTGAAGGAATATGGCTGGCAATTATGGAGTTACATCTTTCATTCAAGGAGATTGTTTAATTGACCTCCCAAGTTTGCTTGTTTCATAATATGTCCTTTAGGAACTTTGCATACTTAGAAATGTATTCCAAAGCTTTCATAAAAGATAAGCTGATTTGCAATTTCTTTAACTTCTCCATGAACTTTGTAAAATTACATATCCAATTGATTCTTTTACAACCTCTTTGGAAATGGAATCTTAGGTGCATATTGGAGGGGAAGGGACATATGGAGTTTCCTCTTTCATCTTTTCTTTTTTGTTCTTTTTCTTTTGGTCTTCTCCTTAATAGGATTTATATTTGTTCTCAGTTGGTTCTTTTAATTCTTTCTACCTAAAAGTATGATGGCTTATAGTTGCTCCCTTAGATTAGACACAATGTTGCACTGGAGACTCCCCACACTACATGTAGACAATTCATTAGCTAATTGAACCACTTGGACCTCTAGATTGTATGTAACACCCCATTACCCTAAGATACGCATCGGGACGCCCGTAGGTCATTCCGACACATAACCTAAGATAATGGAGCGCTACGTGAAACAACTATCAAACTCCACATGGCA
>JANQBM010000002.1:21516094-21550431 GCA_025594535.1 Erythroxylum domingense | reverse complement strand
GTGAAAAGGAAGCCTAGAAGCATAGAAAACAAAAGAGTAAAGTCAAGAATTAAAGTAATAAAGAATAGATAAATTAACAATAAAAATAAATATAAACATAAAACAAAATATAACTGAAGGCTAATTTGGAAATGAAAAATTGGGTTAGACAGAAATCCTAAGGGGATGGAGGTGGTGATGGTGTCGGAGGTGGTAATTGAATGCCCTATGACAAGTGTTCTATTGGTTTCGGTGATTGCATCCAGAACTTCCTTCCAGTCATCTTCTTCTTCTTGTTTGATCAATCATCCACTTTATCTCGAAATCTTATTCCTTCTTGATTTTATTTGTAAACAAAAATAATCCTAACTACAGAATTCAAACATTCTAACACAAATAATCAAAGAAAACTATTTTCCATAGGTTGCCTCCAATGTAGTACTTCTTTTAACGTCGGTAGCTTGATGGTCTTCTTTGGAAACTTAGCCAGGATCAATTATGAGCAACTTACTTTCACCGGTTTCGTTTAATATCAGTTTTGTAGCCTGTAAGTAAGCTACAAATTGCAAAATGAGTAAAAGTACAATATTAATAAAGTTAAGAAAACCAATTAATTTCATCAATGTCCTTCTTATTAACAAATTGTCAATAAAATAGGGAATAATTAAACTCCCCGAGTCTTCCATGGAATCCAACAATTTGTCCTATACGAAGGTGAATTACTCTCCTTCTTCTTTAATCACCTTCGTTTCCTCTGCTTCTTTTGCTTCCCGAATAGAGACTTCCATGCTTTCTTCAAACTCGATGTTTATTGTCATCTGTTCTTTGTCCTCTTGTTCTTTAAGATTCGAACACATCAATTATCCTAAATGAGCTACTAACCTTTAGATTCTTAAATTCATTCTTTATATTGAATGTCTCATCATCATCATCAATCCAAAGGGTAGGGTCCTTTATATGGATTTCCATCTGAGATTTTTCAATTTTCACTTATGGTATATCCAAGACTGGTGAATAGAAGTGAGGTTTGGCACTCTTTTTTTCAAACACTTTTATCGTCTCTTAGTCGTCAATGAGTTGGGATTCAGCATGGTCTTCCCCATTCCTAAGTGTGATAGCCTCATACTGCTCTCGTTGATGTAATTCTATATTTCTCAAAGAGTCTTCCACACTTCTCTTACAAAATTCACGGGAAAGTTGTCTTATTGAATCTCTAGGTTATGAATAGAAGTAACATGATTTTTTGTCACTTGATCAATTTGTTCTTCTAGTCTCTTCTGCCCTTCTTCCACATCTGTGAACTTATCCAAGATCTTGTCCAATTTAGAATCCCATGAATTGTATTCGTCATTTTGAACTTGAAATAGATTTTGGTGTCCCATATGAGTACTTGCATTGTTTGACCAATAGAAATTTGGGTAGTTCTGCCAACCCTAAGTGTACATGGTCCAATAAGGGTCGTTCTTTCTCCAACCATACTGCGACTCATTGTAATTCACAAAATTTCCTTGCTCCCTATAATATCTATTTTCCATCATTGTTCTTTCCATTTATGCTTGGCATCTATGCTTGATCTAAGGTCTCAATTCTCATTTTAAGATATCTTGGTGTGTCTCTACATTATGCCACAAACTTTTATTTAAAAGAAATAAACGAAAGTGAAATCCTTAGACTAAAGAACTAAACTAATCACATTTCTGGTAACGGCACCAAAAACTTGATCGCAAGATTACATGCGCTAAGTTTACTATTTATAATCTTAGTAAATTCTACAAGCACACGAGTCATTCGTGTAGTACCTAAGGTGTTGATGCCACAAAGAAGCCTAATCTAGTCTTAAAATCTAAGGTCATACTAAAATTGCAATAATTATAAATAATAACTAATGCATACAATAATTTAATCAAACAAATAATTCTAAGAATTGCGCTGCAGAAATCTAAGCAAGATAACAAATCACCAAAAACCAATACCAAACCTACTTAGAAACTACCGAGTGAGAGAAAGGGGGATTTAATTTGAAATTAATGAAAATCTAGTCAATTATGTAATTCTCGACTTAACGGGTCTAAACGGTCCTAGGGTGAATTACTCTCTCTCTCGAGTTATAATTTTTAACCCTAATTGATGATCCCTAATTTAAATTATGAAATCATAATCTCTCGATTTGCGATTGGCCCAAAACTTAACCTATCAATTCACCTAACTCTCGTTAGCCCAAATTGATTATTTTCCCTCTACTCCCTCTGATTTTATTACCCAATTATTAAGAACAGAATTTGAATCACAATTAAATCTAAAGAAAACATAATCAAATAAATTTTATTAATCTCAAGAACTAAAAACCCAAAGGTGAGTATATACACAATCTCAACATTCAACACAATACATTCTCAACACCTATTTCAATTCTATACATGAATAAAACTAAAATAAATGGAAAATATGTCGGGAAAGGAGATGTGAAGTCAGTGACAGCGAGAAATCACCTATTTCGGGAAGTATATTAAGTCAAACTATTCTCCGTGTCTCTCTTTCTTTGTCTCCTTCCTCAATCTCTCAACTTCTCTCTAGGTTTTTTCGGGATTGGATCACGTGAGTGCTCTCTTTTTCAGACTCTCCAAGTTGCTACCTCTAAATTGTAATGTTCTATTTATACTTTTGAGGCTCTAGGTCAAAGTCGGGGTCAACACAGTCCAAAAAATCTTACTAAACTTGAGTTTTTCTTTCAACCCGATGCAAGCCACGATCGTGGCCCTGCCTTCCACGATCGTGGCCAGCGCCTTAACCTTTCTGTCACGATCATGCCCCATGTGCACGGTCGTGCCCTGACTACTGCTAGCTTGTCCTTCTCTATCACGATCGTGGCCTAATGTCCCACGATCGTGGGATAGGTCTTTGTCCTAAAACTCCTCGAGTCTTCTCCGTTCTTTACCGTTTACTCTGAAACACTAACAAATACATCACGATTCCTCAAAAATATAACAATTAAGCTCAAAGACTCAATCTAACCCATAGAAGAAATTAACACTGTTAAACCCTAAATGGACACTTAACACTCAAATTCACACTAAATACGTAACAAATTAATCCCTAAAACATCATGCAATTTCATAACTATTAACATCCTCACACTTAAATATTTGCTTGTCCTCAAGCAAACAAAACAACAAAGCACATAAAAACATATAGCACACAATGCAATAATGAGGCAATGGCTCTAACTTCATGAAATGAATTTAATCTAGACCACAATCATTCAATTATGTCAAACCATTAACAAACAAAATATGTGTCTAGGTATTTGAACTAAATATATAACTTAATCGAGACCTAAGTGTTAACTTATTTATCCTTTTCAATTGTACCCATACATTAACAATTTTTTGGTCCCTCAGACTTTGTAATTGTTCCTAAATATCATGAAAATTCAAGCTTATTATAAGTCGATAGGTCTTTTACTATTATTTTAAACCGGACTTAGTGTTTTACTCAGAGGCAAACATTTGTGATGAATGTCGATCCGGTGACTCAACTAAGTCATTTTATTAAACAGCTTGGTTGAAATGTCATTATAGCCTTTTTATGCGAAGGCACACATTTGTGATGCATGTCAATCAGGTTACTCAGCTACATCACGCTACATCACGTTTTCAACTGGCTACTAGCTCTATTCAGAATAGTGATTTACTAACAAAATTTTCGTTTTTGTCTTTACTTTTTATTTATTTTTATTGCTAGCCTTGTTACTTTTGGCTATTCATTTTCATGAAAAAAATACTAGTTAAGCTACTTAACCTAAAAGATCTCAAATTATGAATGAATATGACAATCTAGAGGGTGCTAAATTTACACTAAGTCCTAATTAGACTGTATATTCATCCAAGGCCCCCTAATTCACTAATTTAGCAAGTTAATGACCGTTCATAACCTAATAGATTATGTCCAAAATTAGATAAATTTCACTCAATCTAAGCCATTGACACATTCGCACACTTCACACAATGTAACCTAATACTATCATAAGGTATGCAAAATCACATTCAATATAAAACACACAATCCCCTCCCCACACTTGAACAACACATTGTCCTCAATGTGAGAAGGAAAACACACAAACATATAAAAAAAAAGGGTAAAGACAGAAATTAAAGTAACAAAGAACAAATAAAATGAAAAATAAAAATAAAATAAAAAATGAAAACAAATACAAAGACAAAATAGAACTGAAGGCTAATTTGGAAAAGAAAATTAATTTGGGTTAGACAAAAAAATCTTAAAGGGATAAAGGTGGTGACGGTGTCGAAGGTGGCAATTGAACACCCTGAGACTCCAAATACTGATGGATCCGTCAGATATCTCGGCTCTGGCGTCTTTGTGTGCACACCATCTTCACAAGTTTTATGTTGGTTTCGGATATTGTTTCCAAAATGTTCTTTCAGCCTTCCTCTTCCTCTTCTTATTCTTCTTATTCCTTACTCAATGACTCCTCCTGTCGAGGCTAAACTCGAGCTCGCTTGCCCTGCCCTGGTCTGCACATGTGTCTTCTCATGGATATCCCGTAAACTCATATTTGTAGAATGGATTATCTCTGCCTAAAATAAATGATAATGGTTTTGGAAGTTAGGGGGTGAATTGTTAACCCCCTTCGTTCCACACCAATTGTTTTGCAATGGCAAACACTATGTATCCCATACCCAAATGGTTGCTCCGCTTGCATGGAGCTACAACAATCGCATTCAGGATATGGGTGGACGTGCAGACTAAAATACTGTGGTCCATGCACCACAATATGAAAAGTTCCCTGGTGGAACACTTGTTGGTTTCTAACTTGTCAAAAACTAGTTGGCACATAAATTTGTGCAACAGCAAGTGTTCATGGGACTAGATAATGTTGTTGCATTTATTCTTAACATAGAATCGCTCGATTCCAGTCAACTTATGCCAATATTGGGAGACACAAAAATTGCCATATTGATCAACGATGGTAGATTCGGGGAATTCACACATCTCACACATAAGTTCAACATTCAGTTCATATGCTCGACCCCCCAATCTAAACCATAATTCTCTCATCTTCTTAGGGTTAAAGGTCAAGAATATGAAAAATTCTAATGTGTCCACATCAAAGTATCTAGGAGCTCCAATTTGCCTAGAGCGAAGGGATCAGAAACGAATACCTTCCTCCTCGGTATAGATGGGGAATGGTGCTCTAAAATCTATTACTTGGTTCCTTCTTCCCTGACCCGCAACTTGTTGTCTTCCATATGGTTCCCTTCAGGCCGATTGCTTAATGCGTGCATGTTTGAGGTAAGATGTGGAAGAATTTAGGAAGGTTAAAATTTTTAGTGAGAGGTAAGAGTGTTTGAAAGCTGGAATTCTACAGAGATAAAATGAAAATGAAAGTGAAAGTAAAAGTGACGTAAGAATTGAATATATAAGTGGTGAAAAGGATAAAAATGGTAAAACTTTTCATTTAAAAATTGCGCCCTACCCTGTTTCTTCATAATTGCAGGCCACAACACAATCGTGACATATGGAATACCATCAACAACATTCTCAATTGCGAGCAAGCCACAGTTGTGGCCAGCGACTGTCCTCTAGCACCAAGTCCTTCGATTCCAATTATTTCTCCTCCACTTTGTAATTCTTTTTCACTTCTAGTAATATGCTTGCGTAGTCTTCCACATGATTCCAAAATTTATTTTTCTTTTCGCTTTTATTCAATAAAAAAAAACCTAACTATGGAATTCCACTAATTTAGCAAAATTCAACATTAAGCTAATTTTCCTATGGGTTGCCATCCATGTAGCACTTTTTTTAACGCCAGGAGTTCGACACTCATTTTACGCTCAAGGTGGTTAGAATGAATGGTTCGATAGTAACGTCACCATTAATCTCAAAGTCTAAACCTTCGCTACCATATTGCAACTACCACCGTCCTTGCGATTTTCTTTGCCTCGCCTTCTCCTTCGCAAGCGCATCTTTCGGAAAGCATTTTCAGGATCCTCTATGTCCTCATATTTGCCTCAAGGTTTGGTTTCCTTGATATCCACTGGAGTTGAAGGAGCTCCGTATTCTTTAATGGTCCCCTTGAATGTTATCTGCTCCTTCCCCAGACGCAGAGTTAGCTAGCCCCCATCAATATCAATAATTGAGCGTGCAGTAGCTAAGAATGATCTTCCAAGAATTATGGGGGTGTCCTCATCTTCACTGATATCTAGAATATAGAAGTTTGTAGGGAAGGTAAATTTACCAACCTTGATAGGCACATCTTTTATGATTCCTATCGGTCTATACGAAGTTCTATCGACCGTCTTAACTAAAAACTTGGTAGGAACTAACTCTCGTAACTCTAATTTAAAACCGAAAGTGTAGGGCATTATATTTATGCTCACGTCTAAGTCTGTAAATGCCCCGTCTATGATAATGTTGTTGATACTATAAGGGATGAAAAAGTCCTCTGGGTCCTTTTTCTTCATCACTATGTTAGGGTTTGCTTCCAGTGCTTACTCCTAAACCTTTTTCTTAACAGACTCCTATAGTTTGAGCTTTGATTGTATTTGGTCTGTCACTTCCCCGATCTTGTTATGCTCAATTTCCCGCACTTGTTTCGCCTCCCTTTTTGCATATAACTCTCACTGTTGTGCCATACGGAACGAAAACACTCGTCGAGTTACTTAAATTGACTCCATCACAGGCTAAATCGAAAGGTCCCTTTCAACTACTTGACATTTTTCTCCAACTTGAGTTTGAGTTATGACCATGATAAATTCCTTTGGATTGGACTCAGTGTTGCTTAGGAAAGTTCCAACATTTTGAGTCGACATTTTTTCCACTAACTGACCCACTTGGACTTCTAAATTATGTATAGACAAGGCATGATTCTTCATAACTTGCTCGAATTTACTCTTGAGCTCCTATGTGCCTCCTCCATACCGCCTATCTTGTCCAAAATCCTGTCCAACTTCGAATCCATTGAGCTTATCTTATCCTATTGAAAGCTTGATTGCCTTTGAGGCCTGAACTGCCCTCTATTATTATTATTTGACCAGGAAAAATTGGGGTGATTCTTCCACCCGGGGTTATATATGTTGGAGTAGGGATTATTACCCTTTCCTCGTCCAAATTGCGCCCCTATATAATTCACTTACTCTTGGTTATCCTCTCTCATCGGGTAGTAGTCCATAGTACCATAATCTACTTGACCACATCCTTAACCGGAGCGGAAGATGATGCCTTCATATTGTTGAGTTATCGTGTCAGATTGTCGATCTTAGCTTGCATCTTTGTCATCTGATCGACTACGACAACTCCCTTCTGCTCTTTAAAGATAGTAGGTTGCCTACTTCTCTCACTCGCCCATAAGCAGCTATTGCTCGCCATCTCTTCAATTGACTCCTTTGCTTTATCGACCGTCTTATGCATCAACCAAATAGCAAAATCACACAATCCAATCCAAAAATGAACCTAGAAACTATCAAGTGAGAGAAAAAGGATTTTAATCCGAAGCTAATGAAAATCTAACCAATTATGTAATTATTGAATTAATGGGTCTAGATAGTTCTAGGGTAGATTACTCTCTCTCGAGTTATAATCCTTGTCCTTAACTAATGATCTTTAAATTAAATTATGAAATTGTGATCTCTCGACTCACAATTTACCCATAACCTAAAATAGTTCTAAAATTGTCTATTAACCTATTGAGAACCTATGCTCGATCTCTCGTTACACGATTATACTGGTTTGATCCAATTCTTATCTATCAATTTACCTAGCTCTCGTTAGCTAAAATTAATTACTTTCACTCGGCTCACGCTCTCAGTTTATTGCGGAATTATTATGGACAGAAATTGAACTATAATTAAAACAACAATAACACAATCAATTAAAATTTATTAATCTCAACAATTAAAAACCCGAAGGTGATTATAGACAATACTCAACATTTAACACAACTGATTCTCAACGAATATTACAATTTCATATATCGATAAAATTGAATAAACAAAAAATACTGTCGAGAAATAAATTTGCGGAGGCAACGACAGCAAGAAACTACCTGTTTCGGGAAGTATATCGCATCTAGCTTCGTCTCCGTGTCTCTCTTCCTTCGTCTCCTTTCTCAATCTCTCGATTTCTCTCTAGGTTTTCTCTTGGAATTGGCTAATGTGATGGCTCTCTTGCATGACTCCCTAGGCTGCTGCATCTGTCTCATAATGTTCTATTTATACTTTGGGCACTCAAGGTAAAAGTCGGGGTCAAAACGGTTCAAAAAGTCTTCCGAAATTCGAGTTTTTGCTTCAGCCCACGCAGGGCATGCTTGCCACGATCCTAGCTAGCAATTTAACCTTTCTGTCACGATTGTGGCTTGCTGTACACGATCGTGGCCTAGCTGCTGCTGACTCTTCCTCTCTGTCACGATAGTGGCCTGCTGTGCATGATCGTAGCCTATGGCTTTGGGCCAAAACTCCTCAAATCTTCGTCGTTCTTCTCCATTTACCCTTAAACACTAATAAGCGTATCACGAAACCTCAAAAATATAACATTTAAGCTTAAGGACTTAATTTAACCTATAAAAACATTAAAATACACAAACTAATATAATGTACCCTAAATGTACACACACCACTCAAATTCACACTAAATAAGTAACAAATTCAACCCTAAAATACATGCAATTATACAACTATCAAAGAGATTGTTGTCAATTCATGCATAATTGAGCTATTGCATATATCTAGAAAATAAAAATATTTTATAATGTATAATTAATTTCATAATTTATGCATTTATTGAATCTTTATTACCTTTTATTCAGTTTTAATATAAATGAGTATATTAATAAAAAATTAACAAATGAAAAATGGTGATTCGAAGATTATTCATGGTCACCATCTCCCATAACCCATTCCAACTCATTAATTAGAGAGCAAATATATATATGCATCAATAAATGTACATGATATTATATTGGCTCTCAAGTTCGATCGTAGTAGATTTGAACTTCCTGTGATGAGTAACCTAAACTTAATCATATTTATATGAATCTTTAGAATCAGTTTTATTAAGTTTATATCTCCATATATTCAAATATAATTAGCAATCATTGACTTTCATGTTGAATCAAGTAAATGGTTGAATAGAATAAGTTTTACTCAATTTATTGTGGCATAGCACTAACTAATCACAATCATAATAATGTAGAAAATGGCTACCTTATTTAATAAAAATAAATAAAGACAAAAAACATGAGGTCTCTAATAATTAAATTAAATTTAACTCAACGAAATCCACCATTAGTTGATATTCATGATGAAATAATAAGAGATTGTCTAAAACATAATATTTGTGATAGTGCATAATAATGAATTAAGAATTAGGTATTCAAAACAATATTCTTTTTTGGTCTTATGATCAATTTTCAAGTGAGGTATATAGTAAGTTAAATAGGAGGTGGATATTACAGCCTTATATCAAAAAGAGGTGGACTGTGAAAGCATTTATAAGCCTATAAAAAATACTATTAATCAATTTTTTTACTAGTTATATTTGGACCTGTGGTTCTTCTAATCCCAAACTGAACTTATTATTGAGCTAATATAGATTTGGGTTACCATACAACGGTAGCGGCATTGGTGGTAGAGTCATGAGCAATAGGCTATTCTTGGCAGATTTCCATTTCCACCCTGATTTTATATCAGAAACGGAAGGGAAAATTCTGAGTTGTATATTAGTTCTTGATAAAGACATCAAAAATTTAAGAAAAATATTGTAAGATTCTCTTAAGTCTAAAATAGAGTTGTTGTTAGGTCACTCTATATTTGGACAATGCATTTAAAGTACAAGGATTGAATAAATATATATATTATGCGAAAGGAAATTTTCAGATGATCAATTTAATTTTTCAAATTGTGACTTGGAAAAGATTCTGCTCGATACAATGTTAAGGTTTAGAGTTACTTTGAATATACTTCTCCTTCGATAGACACGTTATTAAATTAATATATGAATTAAGTGAGTTGCCGGACTTTGTCAGGTTGAATAAGTATACCGATTTCACCAAGATGGCCTTTCATTTTCAATGTCGGGACATGAACTCTTGTAACTTCAATATTGATGTTGTCTGTATATATGGAGAAACTAAATTAGAAAATATTTACAAGAAACTTGGTTGGTATGCGTTTGATGACCATGACAATATAAAAGTTGAGGAGAAAACTTCTCAGGAGCAAGTTTGACCACCTAAACCGCTCCTCCGCCGCTTCACGGGTATAACATGCCGGAAACCGTCGTCAGCTCTTAGGTGCCACTCTCGCACCACCAGCTCATCCAGATCAAACTGATGCATCCTACCAGGGACATCATACAACGAACCGGCCCGGAATCCATCAAGGCCACTGCGACCCTGAGGTTTAGTTTTCCGGCGACCAGCTCCTACGGGCACGTTGCGAAGAGCCCCACCCGCCGTCCAGTATCTCTGACACCCTTTGCAGAAATGCCTAGGCTGGTTAACGTTGTAGTTGTTGAAGTAACAAAATTTGGTCTCCATGCTCTGGCATCTAGGGCAAGGTATGATCTTGTCCGGCCTCTTATCCTCTGTGTGATTTTCTGTGTTTGGATCGTCTTTCGGTTGCCTGCCGGTACTAGCATGAAACGTAATTGTTGCCCCAAATAGTTTGATAAACTGTTCTTGATTCTCCATGTCAAAGGTAGAGCAACAGGAGAAGAGAGGGTTTTGTGGCGTTAAAGGAGAGACCAGAGAGTTGTGTTTGTGAGAGGTTTCCCGTATATACGAGGAAAAGGAATGAGCATTTTTATATACAAACAAGGGCTAAAAATGTGGTATGGAGGCATATATAGGAGCCAATAACAAACAGTGAGTGGCGTGGAAAAGGTGATGATGAGCTTTTTGTCCACATCATTACTACTCCACCTCATCAAAGTCTAGGGTTAGTAAAAGTCTGAATGTGGGTCCCAAACCAGGTAGGTCGCGTACAAAGTTTCTAAGCATATAGGATCATAAAAGAGACGAGAAAAGTCTCTGTCTAGGTTCTAGTTCATATTAATCTATACATATATCACAAAAAGAAACTAAAAGCTAAAGCCTTGGTACTTTCCCTTTCGAAATCATGCATATAAGTCCTTTACTTTTCGTGGAGTATGTTGCCAATCCTTCATGGCAATATAGATACCATATCTTCCCAAGTGTCTCAAAGCCGTATAAATATGCATACATACATGTTCAGAAATCCAACCATACATTGTTGTTTGACAAATCATTTGTTGTTGGCTAATAAAGTTGGTAATGTCTTCCTCAATGAAGGGTGAAGATATAGCCGCTAAGCTTTTGATTGAAAAAGATGCCCAAATAGACTGATAACATTAGCATATAAATTAAACATTTCTCAGGAGATAATGATTTTTATTGTTTGTCACCTTTCTTGCATATCTCATATATGCCGCCACCTCAAATATTCTTTTTATTAATACACGTTTAACGTCCCTAAAAATCTCAAGGAAACTAGATAATTCATGACACAAAGACTTTCCATATCATATCCAATCTTGGAGTTACGATTTTGCTCATAAAGCGGTCGCTCGAATGTACAGAGAGGCATGTGTGCATGTACTGGTGAGAATTTAGGCATATATGGTATCTCACAATAGTTTATTTCAAGAATATAGGTACTACAGCTGGATTGCCAAGAAGGAAGAAACATATCTATAGAATCGAACATTTCAAAAACCTCTTCTTATTTTGTCCAATACTTAGGATTCGAAGGAATGTATAGCCTGTTTACCATAGGTATAGAGATTAGAGAGTGATCTCCTGAATATATATAGTACAGAAACCAGTCACTTCTTAGAAGATGAGAGGCATGTTAGGTGCGTTATAAATGCGTTATGGCTGCTTTAAGTTTCAATCAATTTTACTTAAATCCTAGATGACATCAAATTAAATTTTATCACTGTAAGAAAGTTAATATTTAGCTACCGCAAAAAAAAAAACATATCCAAATGTCTAAAAAAATGTTGCCTATAGTTTTTAGCTACGTTTTTATTTTGTCACACAAAATCTCACAAAATTCCTCTAGTTGAAAATTAAAGGCGACGTTTTGGAAATTTGTTGCCAATAATTTTTTGCTACATTTTTTGTCGTAGCTAAATACTATTAACTATGTTTTAAAAAACTTAGCTAATAATATTAGCTACAATTTAAAAATTGTAGCTAATATTATTTAGCTACATTTTAAAAAATATAACTAAATATTTTTAACTATGTTTTATAAAACGTAGGCAAAACATTTTAGCTACATTTTTCTAAATATAGTCAAATATTTTTAGCTACATTTTTATAAATGTAGCAAATTGTTATATAATGTTTCAATATATTATTTATTACATTTTTAATCTATATTATTGAACAATATAAGTTTTATATAATGTATAGATATATTTTTTGATGTGAATTCAATATACAAATAAAACGTATAAAAACTTTATTAATTCAAAATATCGAGCACTGTATATAAAAAGAAAATTTATATAAATATCATTAAATTATAACAAAAAAGAATATTCTTTATATAAAAGATATTAATGACAACTTTAACAATTCTTATAGACAAAACTATAAATAAAGAGACTAGTTTACAAATTATAAATGCTTAAATTACAAAACTATTAGAGCATAATTCGAACGACTACCTAGTGTTATCCATGTCGATAAACATGTAATAATCCAAAAAGCTTAGTTAAAATATACTAAAAAATTATGATTATTGAAACAACAATTATTTAGTTCTAATTAACGCCAACATCATATAACTTTACCATTCACAATATAATCACTCCGCAACTATATCTTCATTAATTTTGTAATCTAAGAAAAAAAGGCATTAAATTTAAATTATAATAAAAACAAAAATTGAAAAAAATATAGAATTAATACCCTTCACTTTCCTTTTCATTTCTACCATAATTCGGGCCAAATAATCTTTTAAATAAAAAAATCATGTTTTGTTTTTTATTTTTGCTCGAGTTTCTTATAATGTAGCCTTAAGCTCTTTGTTTTCTTCTTGAAGTAGTTAGAATGATTTTTTTATATGATGAGATTGAAACATTTGACTTAGGGTCATAGCTAAAATCTTTGACATAGCCTGAACATGTATCAAGTATGGTATCACAAATATCTTCTGTACTGAGCTCATTTGTCTCAGACATAGATTTCTCTAATAATTCTTGGATCTTATTTTAAAATAAAAAAAGTCAATATTCAATCCAAATATTATGACTTACTGCTACATTAATAAATGAAGTAAAATGTTGAACAGATTTGTATACTTACATAGTTGTTTTCTACTTCGACTGACACTCATCCTTTACCTTCCTTATAATTAGTGATTTTATATAGTGTGATCATATCACTCTCTTGTTTATGTGGTTCCTTCTCACTCTATTTTATGAAAGAACAATAAAAGACATAATAAATAATTTAGTGTTTATTGATATAATTATAACTTATAAAACAAAGACTTTACATATTCATTTTGGACAACTATAAATGATTTTAACCCTTGATTATAAGGTGTTTTGATTTTTGCTCTAGTTAGGTAGTCATTAAATCATCTAAAAAGATTAATGGAAGCAAACGTAAAGGAAAAGAAAACCTGAACTTTTATATCAACTTAATAATTACACAAACTATATTTCAATTTTCTTGAGACATTCATTCAGGAACATATCTTCAGGCCTTTGCATCAAAAGGAAAAGATTTATAATACTGGGGCAACTTAAAACAACGATCCCTAGTCCTTTGGCTACGAACATATTTTTGTAGCCAAATAATTTTAATTGGAATTATAGTATATGTAACTTTTAACTACGGACCTCATTTCATAGCTAAAGCCTTTTGGCTACAAGAATATATTCGTAGCCAAAAGAAGAAGAACAAAAGAGATTCGTGCATCAACGTTAAGGGTGACTTTTAGCTATGATTTTGAAAAACGTAGCCAAAAGTGCAACTTAAGCCATGTTTAATTTGTTCTTTAATTTTTTAATGTTATACTTTTTAGGGCTATAATGTTGTTAGATTATGATACTTGAACTTGCCCAATTTTAATCAAATTGATGTTGTATTCCAATTATATGTTTACTATTTCATTTTATGACAAATGTTTGTGCTTGCCTGATCAAGAATTGCGTGACTTATGATTCAACTTGAGACCAAAAAGTAATAATTGAAATATCATACAATTGTCATAAGATAGAGATATTTATGAAATTGTATATATACTACTATGAATTTCTTAGCTTAATGAAGTTCATAAGTTTATAGTTATAATAGATGTCATTAATTTTCTTGTTGGAATTTGTTAATGATGCTTGAGAAAGATTAGAAATCACATTAAAGAAATTCATTGATAACATCAGGAGAAGTCGTTAATTGATTAAACTAGATGAGTCAAGTGAGATTAATCTCGGTGAAATTGGAAGTCCTAGATTTGTTTAATATGACATTTTTTAAATTTTTTTAAAATTATTTTATTTAATTACTTCTTTTTATTAATCAATTTTTTCGATTAGACTAAATTTTGGAATTAATAAACACAATCCTTGTGAGATGAGACTTTTTTCATTATTGTTTAGCTACTTTTTCAAAACGTAGCTAAAAGTCGCGCTTTACGCATTGCGACTTTTAGCTACAATTTCGAAAAACGTAACTAAAAGTTCGACTTGTTTTACCTTTAGCTACCGTTTTCAAATTGTCACAAAAAAAACATATCTAGTAGGCTACTTTGTTGTAACATTGAACTACAACTTTGAAAATCGGTGTCAAAAGGTTACCCAGACTGACCTTTAGCTATGATTTCCAAATTGTAGTCACAAGGCTATTTTATTGTAGTGCATGCCAAGGTTTCCTCGTCTTAAACTCATAGTATTATTTTTGAGTTTTTATCACCTAAGTTAATAAAAAGAACTATTTAGATAGTTGGTACTATTGTCTTTTGGCCTTATCTCGCACCATCTTTCAGGTTTTTTTAATAGATTTAAGATAAACTTCGTTGCTTCTTTTTCATCAATCTTGAAAGTGTTGGGTTGATTGAACCTGAATGTATTGGAATTATGATTGTTAATCCATTCTTTCATAGAAGAATATGTTCTTTTAATTAAGAAAAAAATACTCCCTAAAGAGACACTACAAGAAAAATGTCGTTTTGCGACGGAAATTACCAACGGAAAATCATAATATTCCGTTGGTAAGTCAGTTTAGCGACAGACTTTATTGACGAACAAAGGCATCGTAGAAACGGCCGTAGCTAATAATTCCTGACAAAAAATAAAATTTATGTTGGTAAAATTATCGACAGAAAACAAATGTATCATTGGTAAATATGCTGACGGTTTCTTCTGTAGTTGAATGTCGATAAAATTACCGATGAAAATTGTATTTCATCGGTAAAATTATTGACAGTTTGCGATTTTTGTTTGGTAAGTTTGTTCAAACATTATCGACGGTTATGATTGTTTCTCGATTATTTTACCAACGGTTAATTTTCATCGCCAAATTTATCGACAGAGTTGGTTATTATGTCGTTAAATGGAACTGATTTTACTGACAAAACTGCAAATTTCTGTCAGTAAATCAACCAGAAAATTTTTTTAAAAAAATACTATCAATAAATTTTATTTGATAATGTTATATTTGATTAAAAGTTTTTATATCCGAGTTAAGGTACCATTAGCTTTGTTTTACTTTCATTTAACCATTGCATCGATATCTCTCACAGTTACATATGTACGAACTAACAAGAGTTGTTTGTGAAGTAATAGCAAGAAGATGTGAAATGGAGAAAACAAACAGGTAGCTATGAGCAACCAAGAGTCCAGATAACAGCTAGGCAATATAGATTAGCAAAAGGATTCGTAGGCTAGTCAGAATCTGCAACAACTAGATACAATAAAAGGATAAAAACTGAGTGTATCTTGCGGGACTGGAGTCTTCTTCCTCCACAAAAACGATAAATGACTCACGCAAGATGGTTGGCCTAACTGTCAATTTCTTTTTCGTGCAACACTGTGACCTTGATCATCTCCTATGACCTTAATATAAGGAAAATATACGTTAACATTAGAATAAAAGCTAATCAAAATTACTGATATTTAGTGGAAAAGCTTTATACATCACCTTACGACTTGAATCATACTCATACATGATTTAGTCATACCTAAGGACCAAGTATTATGTCGTTTAATTATTGGACAATTCCATTTAAACTATCTAAATCACTTGTAATTATCTCAATTGCTTAATGTCTTATCTTACAAGCAGTTAACGCTTGGCGGATATAATAAATATGTTGTAAATCCACTAGACTTGTGGGCGTGTTATGTCTTCATCTTTTCCACAAATGAAAGTCCTTTGCCATGGTTTCGTACTAGAGATGACATTTTAAGATGATAAAGTCTATAATCTTCGAAAGATGAGAAGTATACTAAATCTTTCGTAACGGTAAGTAAATTAGGTGTGAAATTCACATCTCTAGTGTTATAATAAAAAGGTAGTTAAAATATTTTCAATTTAATTCTAAAAATAATTTTAATCCGGTAATAATAAAATTTTCAATGCTACAATAAGGAAAACATTGCTTTCAAAAACAACACATTTGAATATTACCTAGATTTAATTAAAGTAGGAGTTAATATTGTTTGATGTCAATTTTTGGCAAGTACGTTATCTAAGCTAATTTTAAAAGATATGATAATCATATACCAACTTCTATTGTTTGTTTTGTGTATCTTTAAGAAAGCATCATTTGTAGGTTTCAAATACCATACCTTAATATATATAATATGACAACTTCAAACATTTAATTCAACTCCTATGAATAAAAAATAACATCACTCATAACAAGTAAGTAATACTTTCACTTTATATCATTGCTCACAACATATAAGTAATACATTCACTTTATTATGGGAATAAAAATTTGATTATAATGAATAAATGCCTCAGAGTAATATTTGAATGTATGGCCAAACAATATAAAAGGAAATGTTTGTTTTAATAGACATTTCATCAAATAATTCATAGGCAATCTATATTATCTCTAACTAATAATAAAATAGCTACATTTTTTTTATTATCTACCAACAACAACACATTTAAACAACAAATAAACCAACAATTCAAACAAAAAACGCATAAACCAACAATTCAAACAAAACCCACCCACCTACCCAAGGACGGTCATATATGTAAGCATCTAACACCTTTATTTTTTGGAGACAAAATAAACCCAATAGAGTTGTTACTTGAAAATGATGCATGATTGACCAAAAACGAAGCAAAAATCAAAGGTGGAAGCACTCTAAGAAGAGAACCGACAACGTTAATGGTGGGAGGAGAGAAAAATAGTAGAGGGGAGGGAGAGGAAGGGGAGCTTTGGGTCTCATAAACACTGGTGATAAAACGACATCGTTTGGATTAAAACCAAATGATATCGTTTTATTTTATGACAATTCGACAGTTACTTGTAATTTACCGATGGAAATATTATCCCATCGGTATTCAAGTTTATTATTTTTCCCGCCAGCTAATGTTATCTAATTTTGCGACAGTACAATTTTTCGATCGATAAATTACCAACAAAATTACCGACGGACATATTGTCCTGTCAATATTCAAGTTACTTATTTTTTCCCGCCAGCTGATGCTACCTAATTTTGCGACGAACTCTCGTTTTCCGTCACTATAATATGACAAAAAACACACGAGGATATTTTTTTCTCTACGTTTACCGATGAATATTTTGGCCGTCGGTAAATTCATCAACTTTACCAATGGAAAGTCAATTTATGTCGTTAATTAGCGACAGAACGGATTCCGTCGCTAATTTTTAGTCGGTAATTTGTTATTTTCTTGTAGTGAGAATCTTTTTTGATTATATAATATAGACAAAAAAAGTATTTTCATGTGTTTTACTTAAAAAGTCATACAATTTTTTCTCTAAAATGCTTGCAAAGTGCATTTTCTATTAAAATATTAGCTTATAAATTAGTGTATTAATATTGAGCCAGTGATCACAATTAGTGTGAACTTCGTGATAATTGGGGCAGTTCAAGTCTTGGTGCCTGCACACTATAGTCACTACATGGAGGTTTAAATTAAAGGGCAGCATATAATCTGCAGGTGATCGCTATTGACAGTCTGCAAATTCTCATCAGGCATGTCGACTGAAACTATATATTCTGAGATAACTCCTGTATGTGCCAGTAATAAGAAACAGGCTAGCCAAAATTTTGTGCATGTAATCATGTTTAGCAATAAATCAGAGCCACATAAGCAGGTGCCAACTTAAAAAGAATGAAGACCCTAATATTCACTGGAAAGGGGACTAATAAGCAGTCAATTAATAATAGTAAAACTCTATTATCTGTTTGAAGTTAAAAAAGAAAATAGAAAAAAGGATATGTCCTGAAATTGTGGTAATTATAATTTATCTACCTTAAAGAATAATACTTAGACCTGATTAAAAAAAAAAGGGAAACAACGAGTTAAATCCCTAATCTAGTTTGAAATAATTAAGATGACTACGGTTACTCCTAAACTAGTAGTCATCCTCCTTTTTCACACTGAGTACGGCAATCGCACTAGCTCCTAGAAAAACAAGTGTCGTGAACACCTTAGTTGTGATGTGCTCCAATAATTGTCCTTAAGATATGGTCATGCTTCGATTAATAAAGTATGTAGAAAGAAATTGAAAAGGGTTGGAGAGAATCATGGAAGAAATCATGTTGCTTGGTGCTATGGATACTCAATGTCAAGTTGCTTTAATAAAATGAGGCAGGAAAAGTCTCCCTCTTTTCCTTTATAGCTATTTTTATCTTTGTCATTGAGCTTTCCCTTTTTCTTTTCATAATAAAAGACTATAGAAAGCAAGTGGGATTCCTTTTGCTGCTATGCCAGCACAGATTAGCTCACTAATTTAAGGTCAACTTAAGAGAATTAACTTAGACAGGAAATCCTAATCCACCGTCTGCTAGCTAAGATGCACTTATATATGCATCTTCCTTAATCTTTTTTTTTTTGGAAAATAAATCAAAGTCCATTGAATGGGTATCAAATTGGGACATCTTCCTTAATCTCTGTTTACTCAAGTTCGTCTTGCCTGCTAATGTTAATATATATGGTCGGCTCAGTAAATATTCCTCATCAATGTGAAATGTTTATAAGGCTAAAGTTTCTCCTATATGTAGCAATAAAGATCAATTCAATCGACAGTTTAGTTGGACCCTGAGAAGGGTCAATATATCTTATAGAAATATATTAAAAGGAACATATAAAATTATCCACATGAAGTCGTTGAATCAAATTTCTGTTTTATTTATTGGTATGGAAAGTGGGGATCAAATTCAAGAAATCGTCACGAAGTAAGCTGTTTACCATTTAATTATGCTAATTCTTGAGTTCTTCCCTTTTTAATCATTCATCACCTTTTTATTGCCTGTGTGGGGTAGTTATCTTTACAATGCATCCAATTATAATAAGGAAACTTGACAGACAACATTGACATAAAAGATGAACTACATGGGTGTTGTAAATTTAGGAGGAAGCTGAAACTATTAAAAAAATAAAGAAGAAGGGACGGCTCGAATATTACAGAAGACTGTAATTTAGCCCATATTTTATTTATTGTTTATTACATCTATACATGAATACAGATAAATTTCTAAAGATAAAATACAAAAAATTATAACTAATTTATCTAACAAACTAGTATATTTAAAGAAGAATTTATCGCATCTTTTTTATTCAAAAATTAAATTTTAAAATAAAACTAATTAAAATAAAATAATTTATAAAAATTATTTTTCAACACTTTTTAAAGTATTTTTCATAAAGATTCTTATATTTGACATATTTATTTAAAGATGCACCGTTACCAAATCTTAAATATGCATCTTTAATTATTTCTATATATTTACTTTTCTTTGAAAATTTTACTTATTTCTTGAAATATAACATGATTTGTTGTATTTGATAGACTGAGTAATAGATTTATTGCATCAACAATATAATTAAACTTTTATCAGTCTAATCTTAGTTTTTAGCAATTCAAACTTCAAGCTTTTCACATGCTTTTTTTTTTTACATATTTTATTAGTGTGTCGAAGTTGATTACAAGTTTATACCAATAAAATTTGAAACATTTTTCCTTTTTTGGTTTGAACAAGGAGGAAACTAGTCTTCCTTACCAAAACTTTTGACATTGTTCTTTTTTCTACTATATTTTAAAAAAATTGCAACTATTACTAAGTGACAATTAGTAACCATTACTGTTATAAATAATAAAATTATTATTTATTAGATTAATTGTATGATCATCATTTGGAGACATCACTATTAACTAAGAAAATTTTTATTTTCCAACATAAAATTTGTATTCATTGTTAACATCTTAACCTCGCAACGAATTCATTGACTTAGTTGAAAGGTCCTTAAACTTTAATAAACATAAATTTTTATTTCAAATCTCTTTGAAATGTTAACTAACAATTTGTTGACAATTGTTTGGTCCATTAGATCCTTCTTTAAGCAATCTCAATTAACAAACAACCTTCGTGAGCCTAACATAAATAGTCTTTGATAGCTCATTATCATTCATCTTTAACACTTCAAAATCCCTCCACAAATTTAGCACTTGGATAAGTCTTGTTCTTTACTACCTAGATCTTGTCTTATGTTTCCTTTTATTTGGCGCACTCATGATCCTTGAAAAGAATGATTTAGAAATCGAAATATGAATGGCATAAAAAGGCCTAAACTTCTTGAATTTCTCTTCACTGTAGTTCTTTAGAAGGTTCATGGTTTAGTTTTCTAGGAAAAATGTTAGTTCTCTTTCAATTCCTACGACATCCTATACTTAATAAGTATTTAAATAAAATTTCAATTTAATTGCTCACACCGAATAATTCTCATAGTTGAAACTGAACGTGATAGATTTGAAAAACAAATTCACGTAATTCTAACTCTAAGTGTTTAAAGTTGTTTAGCAAGAATTCAGCTTTATTGATTCTCTCTTTGTTCACAACTCAAAGATTTCATAGAACTCTGAAATTATGATCTAAAGTTAGAAAGGATTAATAAAATTATCAAATAAAAAAGAAAAATATCCAAAAATATAAGAAAGGTGTAATTTGACATGAACACATTTATTGTTTCATGATATTTATATATAGATAAAGATAAATAAAAATTTTCTAACTAGTAAGTACAATAATTCATATATTTAAGCAAGTATTTATCACATCTTATCTTTATTTTAAAATATTAAAATTAAAGTTAACTACAAAAAATATTGTATAGCAAGTTATATCATCACACTACAAATAAGTAGTTAGTTTAAACCACTTCTTCTAAGAGCCACTAAAATTAAGTGAATTGCTACCAATAGGACCTTGAATGGCAATTCAATGTATTTAAGAGTTTGTGTGCAAGTGTATCTGATATACTTTTGATAAGATATGATTTAGTTATGTTGGTTAGAATTGTCTCTTTTGTTTTGGATTGATTTCGGTACTAAATTTGTATAACTAATATTTTTTAGGAGGTGACAATGTGAACAAATCAAACTTATAATGAATCATCTTGATCAATATCCTTTTTATAAAAAATTCTTAAATGTTTCTTTATTAAGCTAATTGATAAGTGCTAGATTGACTATATATTTACTTCATAATGCTTAGTGATTATTGTTATATTGTGCTTGAGATACTTATTTTGGACTATATTTTATATTAGGTGTGAGTTGGAGGAACAAGAACCAAAATGAGCTAAAAATATATCCTTGGTGTCATTTGTCGGTGATCGATCTTATTTTTCTTAGTAGAAGCAAAAAGGAGATGAGTTAAGGTGAAAATGGGGCAAGGAATGGAAGAAATAGAGTCATTGCAACTTACATAGTCGTGTAGAGGTACAAACATATGTAGTCATTAGAACTGTGTAAGAGTGCAAAGATGAATTTTAAAGCAACCTTGTAACATATGGACATGTGGGGACTTGTACGGCTATGTAAATGAGCTACACGGCTGTAAATCTTAGCTATGTAGCTTACTATGAACGTGTATGTTCATAATTTCTGGCAAAATTGATATACACAGCCACATACACACCCGTTTAGCTAACCATGTATTGTTATATAAGCCCTGATTTTAAATATAAAAGGGCATTTAAGAGGCCAAAGTGGTAATGAAGACATTAGAGACTTAAAAAGAGGCAAATTCCTTTCCCTTTTGAGAGCTATGACGAGCTAAACTTTATCTTTCCAATTCAAATAGGATATTGAGGCTGATGGACATATTTGAGCATTGATTAATCTAGTGATGTTGTTCTTAACTCTCTTTTAGGATTGACCATGTTATATTCTGTTTAATGTTTTAGATTTATGTATGAATAATTTACATAATGTTCTTGTCACACTAAATCTATAGAGCTTATTCTAAGTTGTCTGATAGTTAGACCTAATTAAAGAGCTTATTTTAATTAGATGTAACCTAAAGGAAAACTGAGATTAATATAGGTTGTTGTTAATCTACAGTTAATAGTATCAAAGAGAGGTACAAGATCAACATGACGATTTATTTTGCACATTCATGTGAAAGTTGAGATTGAAAACCAAACTAGATTTGAAACCTATTAATTAATTTCTTTGATAGTTTAATTTTACTTTATTTTGTTAATTGAATTCAACCAAAACCCCCCTCCTAATCCTCCCAATCATTTTCTTTTTTCACTTCTTAAAGGACAATTTCCTCTTTTTCTTCAACCTCTAACTTGCCTACTGAATCTTCTTTCGTCTCTTCTTGAACTAAAACTTCCTTTATATATTAAACCTTTGGCTCCTTTCCACCCCAAAAAATTAATGCACTCACATGATCACTCAAGTTTAACTTAGTATATTTAGATAAAACAACAAGCCTTGGAAATCCATAAAGGGCAGCCTCTTGTAAAGCAATGGCTTTTATGAAGACATCTTTAAAACACTCCTCTTCCTTTTGCTATTGTTGTTCTAGAAATCCAAATGAAGCATAATTGTTCCAGGTGTGGTTGTAATAACTACTTTTCTCTAGATTATAAGTATTTTCATATAGGATATCCTAAGGCTAGTTATCCATCTAATTTGGATTCTCCCATATATAGTTTGATGCCTAACACTTATGAATAGGGTGATCACCCCCCAAATGTCATAACATACCATGGATATTGATTGAGCTTTGGAATTCACATCACTATACCTCTCATTCTAAGCTTCCAATGTTACCATAAGCAATGGTATATCATAGTCCCCTTGAGAATAATGTCCTCTCCATACTTCCATTGTGCTTCGTGTAATTATGACTACCCAAATCTTGAAAATAAGACATAAACACAACAAAGTTATAAATAAAAAATAAATATAAAAGAAAAATAACTATCTAGAAAGAAAAAATTAATAGATTAATAAAAATAAGGTTTTTCTAATATTATAGTCCCCGATAATGGTGCCAAAAACTTTATATGTAATTTTATTTTTTAAAGCCGATTTTACAAGGACTAGAATTATTAATATTTACCATCCTTTCATTATCTAGCTTAAAAACTTATAGTGTTTAAGATAAATCAAAACATAATTAACTAACTAGAATGACGATTGAACTATGAAACAATCAAGGTAAACATTGGTACCTAGATTTCGAATCCCCCTAGGATTTCTTATGCAACCATAATTTCACTAATCAATTTAATCTTTAGTTCATTGGACTGTGGAAATTCCAATCTTATGTTAATATTTTGCTCAAGACTATTGACAAGTAATCATTAGTTGATTAAATAAAACCTCTTTCTAGTTCAAACCCCTAATATTGCATTAATTGATTTGTGAATTTTACTGTTAAGTTTAACCCAAATCTATAAGGTTTACATCAACCTATCTCTAAGTTTGCATGCAAATCCTTTCAATTATGGTAGAAATATTCTCATAAAAGGATTTCTCAATCTCAATTGCATGAAATCATACACTAGCAATATTAATTTAAGAATAATTAAGAACACATAATTTAATCTCAATGAAACGAAAGAATGAATTAAGTTAAAATAAAACTACTACAAGGTCTATTCCAAGTTTTATCTAATCCAAGTACCAACAAAAGTTTAACTTATAGTCATAACATCAAGACTAAAGGAAAAACAGAAAACTAAAGGAATCATGATGAGATCTCTTTTAATTTATATGAAATCCACTTTAGATTAATAAAAGTCCACCCTGAATATGTTTCTTTGCTCGTTCTTCATTCTCTCTATTGTTCTAGTCCATCAATTTATATTTTCTCGAGTCTCCTATAAACCCTTATTTTTAGTTTTCCCATTTTTTCTTTGTTTATCCATTTATAGTTTGAATTTAGAATTTCTAGAGTGGACATAGTCACCTACATAGTCGTGCGCATGACCATCTCCCTTAACCTTAATTCAATCTTCAAAAATTATGAAGGAACATGGTCCTAGAGAGTTATATAAGAAGCCACATGGCTTTGTAGACTTACACAGGAACATATATAGCCATGTAGATTAACATAGGCAACCACCAAAATAGCTTTAATTCTTTTATTTTCTATCCCAAATTTTCCCTAATTTTTCTCCTTTTTATCCGTGAAGGCTAATAAGGCCATAAAATGCAATAGAAAAAAATAAGTACTATAAACAATAAGAAATTATCAAATAAATAAGCAAAAAGCGTTAAATATGGGATTATGTTAAGTGTAAATTGATTTGTATTTTAAGGCATAATTTGATATGTGTTTACCTGTTAATTCAATCATTTAGTATGTGTTTAGGTTAAAATTATGTTAGCTTGTTAATTATTTATGTTTTAGTGTTTTATGGGTTAGTACAAGTCTTTGAGCTTAAATATTATGTTTTTGAGGTCCCTTGATGTGTTTGCTAGTGTTTTAGGGTCAACATCAAAGAACAGAGAAGTTTCAGAGACATTTAGGCTGAAACAACAGCCCATAATTGTGGCATATGAGGCCATGATGCTGATAGAAGTACCAGATTTGGCCCATGATCATGGCCTATATGCCACGATCGTGACAGAAGCCCAGTAAATGGCCCACGATAGTGGCCTAAATGGCCATGGTCATGGCTTGCATCGGGTAAACGTGCAAACACTGAAGAACATAAAGTTTCGAGAGATTTTTTGGACCTTTCGAATCCCCCAAAAACCCTAGGGCTATCCAAAACACAAGAGGATATTTAAAGGACAACAAAAAGAAGGTAGAAAAAGAGCTTTTGTATCAGCCACCTTAAGAAACCCCAAAGAGAAATCATCGAGAGATAGAGGAAGAGAAGAAGGAAGAGAGAAGAGGAGAAGAACTATCTCGGCGTACTTCCCGGATCAGGAGGTTTCTGACGTCACTGCTTCCCATCATTCATTCAGATTGTATATCCTATTTATTTTTAGTTTTATTATTGTATATAATTGGATTAAACAATTGATGATAGGATCTAATCTGTTAGGTTAACATTAAAGATAGGTAAAATTCCCTTTCTCTTAATTGGTAATTTCTTTCGGTTGATTATTGCATGTGTTGCAAATTGCTTAGTAATTAGTATTTTCATGTTCAATTCTCAATTTGATTGATTGAATTAAATTATCGTATTAGTTTCGTTGCATTTTGAATTTTCGTTATTTGTTTTTGGCCTTAGATTTTAGGATTAGATTAGTTACCTCCTCATCAGATCGACACCTTTGGTACTATGCTAACAAATCGTGCGCTTGTGGATTATCACAGGTTAATATTTAAAACTTACACACAACCAAACCCCCAATCAAGTTTTTGGCAATGTTATCCGGGAGGTGATTAGTTTAATTCTTTAGTCTAAGGTGTATTAGTTAGTTTTTAGTTTTTGTTCTTTCTTTTTATTTTTGAATTCGTGCTCTTACATAAAAATAAGGGTTACGAGAAGTTTGAGTCATGCAGTTGAAACCTTAAAGCTAGATATCACTTAATTAGAACAATCAATTAGGAAAGCTCGGTGCGAACAAGAAGAAGAAATCGCAAAAGCAACAATGGATGAGGAATTTCAGCTAGATTTTTATCACGGAGTGAACCAAGGATGTCAATAAAGAACCCTTATATATTTCATTAGACCAGGGTTCAATGCGACTAACCAAGGAGTAGCTAGGCCACCAGTATAAGCAACCTCTTTTGAAATTAAACTAGCCCCCGAGCATACTTCAATAGAATGTGCAATTCTATAGACTAACGAATGAAGATCCCAATGCACAAATAGTAAATTTCCTTGAAATCTGTGATACCTTCCAATACCATCAAATATCAGAGGATGCAGTAAGAATTTGGCTTTTCCTTTTTACCCTAAGAGATAGAGATAAAGTTTGGAACCACTCCCTTAACCCAACCAATGTCGCCACCTGGGATCAATTAGTTCGTGTCTTTTTAGAAAAATATTTTCCCCTTACCAATACCACAAAGATTATTAAGGAGATTCCTAACTTCCAGTAAAATGATGGGGAAGTAATCTATAAAGCGAGGGAACGATACAAAGACTTTTAACGAAAATGCCCACACCATAACTTACCTAAGGAGTTTTTGTTGCAAACATTCTACAACAGAGTAACCCCACATATGAGGGGCATGATTGATGCAGCTTCAAAAGGATCACTGATGAGAAAGACAGTTAATGAAGTAGAAGAGTTGATAATGACAAGTAACAGCTGCCTATGAACGAATGAACGGAGTAGACAACCTACTACCTTTTGAGAACAAAAAGGAGTTGTACTTATTGATCAAATGAAGAAGATGCAGGCAAAAATTGACAACTTAACTTGACAGCTCAACAACATGAAGGCTTCATCCTCAGCTTCGGTAAAAGTTGTGCAATTAAAGTGTGAACTCTATGGACAGATGGAATATGATACGATGGACTGCTTCTTGACAAAGGATAATGATCCGAAGCAAGTTAATTATATGGGAGATCAATATAGATGAGGAGGAGAAAACAATCCCTACTTCAACACATACTGGGTGGAAGAATCACCTTAACTTCTCTTGGATGAACAATGCTGGAGGACAATTCAAACCCCAAGGACAACCAAGTTTCCAACAAGATAAACTGAGCTCAATGGAATCCAAGTTGGATAGAATTTTTGATAAAATTGAAGGTTTGGAGGATGCACACAGGTGGAAAGCAAGTTCAAGTAAGTCACTAAGAACCACGCCTCTTCAATGCACAATCTAGACGTTTAAGTAGGTCAACTAGCAGAGGTACTTTCTACTCGGAATGTGATCATGTTGTCTAAGCTTTAAAATTTATAAGCTCTCAAATACTATAAGCGCACGGGTTGCAACTGAGTATAAGAGGTGTCGATCCCATGAGGAGGGTACTAGCCTAATCCCACGAGGAGGGTACTAGCTATCAAGAGAGTTAATCAAGTTATGAGAGAGGGAATTTTACCTATTAATAATGCTAATCTAGCTATTTATATGTTTATGAGGTGTCGGCTTTAGACAGTTGTAAGGTTGATTACTCTCTCTCTTGAGTTATAATAATTAAATCCTAAATTGTAAACCCTAATCAAATTATGGAACTTACAATCTCTCAATTCACAAATTATCCACAATTATAATTAGTTCTAAAACTCTCTAATAAACAATCGGGTCTCGCATAAGATCTCTCTCTATGAAATTACCGACTAGATTGATTAAGTGGTCAATTAGATTGCCTAGCTCTCATTAATCTAATCTAATCATTTTTACCCAGCTCACCCTCTCAGTTTATTATCGAAATATGCAATTACATTAATCAATCACAAAACCTAAAACAAAAAATACGAAAATAACTAAATCAATATTAACTCAAAGTAAAATCTCGAAGGAGAGTTCAAAACATTATCAATAACCCAAAATCCAATTCCATATAATCCATCTCAACTTTATACATTTAAATGAAAAAGGAAGTGAAGAAAAAATGGAACTTAATTTGAACAAATTGGGAAGACAGCGGTGTCAGAATACCACCTAATCCGGGAAGCAGTGGTGTTAGGATCCACTTCTTCTTCCGCCTTCTTCCTCATCTTCTTCTCTTTCTCTCTCTCTTCTTTTTCTGTCCTTTTAGGGTTTCCAAGAGTGGCTGAATGTAAAGCTCCTTATTTTTGTTCTTGTTGTTCTATTTATGTTCTTTTGTGTTTAGGGTTGAACTAGGGTTTTTCGGGGGGTCTGAAAGGTCTACAAATCCCTTGAAACACGAAGTTTGGAAGTGACTGCGGCCTTTCTGTAGGCCATGATCGTGGGTCATACAATTGGCCCCAATTTACTTCGAAAATCCTCCGTTCTTCGATCTTTACCCTAAAACACTACCAAACTCATCAAGGTACCTCAAAAACATCATATTCAAGCTTAAAGGATTGTTCTAACGTATAAAACACTTAAGACACAAATAAATCACAAACTAACACAATTCTACCCTAAAGATATACTAAACAATTGAATAAACGGCTAAACACATATCAAAATATATCTTAAAATACGATGCATTTCACACCTATCAATATCCCCACACTTAAACATTTACTTGTCCTTAAGCAAACAAAACAACAAACAACACAAAGCACAAAGCAAAAAACACAAAACACACAATGCAACATATGAGGCAATGAATTCAACTTCACAAAATAATTTAACTCTAAACACAATCATTCAAGTTGTTACAGATTATTAACATGCAAAATCTGCATCTAGAGGGCTCTAGACTAAACATACATATTAATCAAAACTCAAATGTCAAGTTACTTACCCTTTACAATTGTACACACACATTAATAATTCTTTGGTCATTCAAACTCTGTAACTACTCTTAAGTACATTTTCATGAAAAGTCAAGCTATATATAAGTTTGGTAGGTTTTAATAGGAAACACATTTTTTTAAAAAAGTTTTTTTAGACATGGACCTAGTCTTTTACTCAGAGGCAAACATTAGTGATGAATGTCGATCTGGTTACTCAACTAAATCATGTTTCTATTAATCTGCTTGGTTGAAACATCATTATAACTTTTTGACACAATGGCACACATTTGTGATACGTGTCGATCTAATTACTCAGCTACATCACATTCTCAACTAATTACTAGCTCTATTCATAAGCCGAAGACTAGTGGAATAGTTATTTATATAAACTTAACCAACACATTTTTTCTTTTTTTAATTGCCTACCTTATTGCTTAAGTTACTCGTTTTCATGAAAAAATACTAGTTGTGCTACTTAAGTCAAAAGATCTAAAATTATTAATGAGTACGACAATTTAAAGGGTTACAAACTCACACTAAATCCTAATCAACTTGCATATTTAGCCAAACAACCCAATTCACTAATTTTGCGAGCTAATGACTCTTTACAACGTAATAGACTATGTTCAAAATTAAATCAATTTCAATCCAACTAAGCCATTGACACATTTACACAAATCATAAAATACAACCTAACAGACTATCATATAATATGCAAAATTCACATTTAAAGAAAAATACATAACCCTTCCCACACTTGAACAACATATTGTCCTCAATGTGAGAAGGATATATACAAGCACAAAAGGGGGAATGAAACAGTAAATGGAAGGAAAAAGAAAAAAAATACTAACAAAAATTAAAAGAAAAGGGTTAAAACAAGAAACCATTATAGTGATTGAGATGGTGATGTGTCAGAGGTGGAGACCAAATGTACTTGATGCCGAGTTGGCTTCCTATCTTATAATTGATTTAGAGAGAGTAAGAGAACTAGTAGGGCAAGGCATTCTGAATCATTGATATTTATTTATGGAAATGAAACAACTTTAACTGCATAAAAATTTAAATCTACCTAAACATGCTAATTTATGGTCATTATATTGACCTTGTATTATTGGAAACTCAGCTGAGATCAATTATGAGTGGCTTGCTTCCACCTTTTTCATTTAACATCAATTTTGTAGCTTGTGAGTAAGCTACAAATTGCAATATGATCAGAAGGACAATATTGATAAAGTTGAGAAACCAATTAATTTTAGTAATGTCCTTTTCACTAACAAACTGTCATTAAAATAAGGAATAACAAAACTTCCTAAATCTTCTATAGAATCCAGCAGTCTACTGGTAAGAGGGTGAATTCTCTTATTGGGTCTTCCTCATTCCCTCTCATCTCCTCTTCTTCTTTAGCTTCTTAAATAGAGACTTTTATGGCTTCTTTAAACTTGATGTTTATTGTCAACTGTTTTTTGTCCTCATGCTTTTTTGAAGATTCGACATCATCAACTCTTATTAATGGTACTCTTGGTAGGTAAGGCGGTGGAAGAACATGGGGAGGGTCCTCATTCTATCTTTCATCCTTTTTCTGCGTCTCTTTTTCTTCTACAGAGCGGGTTTCAACTGGTCTATCTGTTGATGCTCCTAACTTTTTTCCACTCCTAAGTGTAATAGCCTTAACTTGCTCTCTTAGATATACTTTTGTGTTGCTCGAAAGACTTTCCACACTTTTTATAGATAACACATTGGCAAGTTGTTCCATTGAACCTCCAAATTGAGAATATAAGAGGCATGAGCCCTCGTTACCTGATCAATTTGCCCTTCTAACCTCTTTTGGACCTCAACCATACTTATGAGCTTGTCCATTATCTTGTCTAGTTTGGAATCATAGTCATTGTATTTATTCAATTGAAATCCATATGACCCTTGATCTCTAAACTAAATCTCAGTATTGTTAGATCAATGAAAATTTGGGTTGTTATGCTACCCTGACTAGTATGTGCTGGAATAAGGATTACTATCTCCCTGACCAACTTGTGCTCCATTAAAGTTGAATTGCTACACATTGTTTCTTTCCATTAAGAAAAAATCAGCTACATTATAGCTCTGTTATCCGTACGACTCATATTTGTGCTACATTGCTGTGACTGGAGAGGAAGAGTTGGCTTTCAGGATATTTATGCTGCATCCCTGCCCCAGGCGGGTCAACGGGCCCGACATCCTAAGTGATGTCTGGACCCGTGGTCCACGGGGGAGGGATTCCCCACCAGTGATACTTAAAACGAATAAATTCATTTAATTTACCTCCATACAAGAATTGAGATAAATCACGAAAAAATTTCAATAAATGTTGACCCTGGGAAAAATACGTGGTGGGATCGTAAAATAGGCATAGACAATAAATTAAAACAATCAGGAACAAAAATTTCAGAAAAATATTTAATACTCAATTTAATAGAGAACAATGATTTAATTAAAATAGCTAACAAAGATTTTCATAAGATTTAAATTTTTTTGTAGGGTAAACATAAATTCCCTCTATTTATAAAAATATTTCCAAGCCCAAAAGTAATCTAAACATATTTAATTTGATAGTAAAATCAAAAGTGGGTTTTTTGAAAAATTAGAAAAATCAGAAAAATCAGAAAAGAACAAGAAAGTCGGATTTGGGGCAGGTCGCGATCGTTCAGGAGAACGATCGTGACTTTGCACCTTTAGGTCGCAAGTGCGATGCCAAGTTTTACAATTTATAAGCCCTCAAATACCATAAATTCACGAGTTGTGACTGTAGTATAAGAAGTGTCGACCACACGAGGAGGGTGCTAACCTAATCCTAAGTCGTAGAGCCTCGTATAAGGCTCAAAGAAAAGAATAAAAAGAAATAAAAAATGTACAAGTGAACACAAAAAGTAAATACGAGAATTTGATTTAAGAATTGTAAAGCAGAAACTTCAACAAAACATAATTAAACTGAGCAGTCATACAGGTCATAATGGAAATCTATTAAGAGAGTTAATTAAGTTATGAGAGAGGAGATTTTACCTATCATCAATGCTAATATAGCCATTATGTGTATACGAGGTGTTAGTTCTAGTGGTCGTAGAGTTGATTACTCTCTCTCAAGTTATAACCATTAAACCCTAAATTGTAAACCCTAATCAAATTATGGAACTTGTAATCTCTCAATTCACATATTACAAACAATTCTAATTAGTTCTAAAACTCTCTAATAAACTATTGGATATCGCATAGGATCACGCTCTATAAAATTGCCGACTAAATTTATTAAGTGGTCAATTAGATCACCTAAATCTCATTAATCTGATCTAATCATTTTTATCTAGCTTACCCTCTCAGTTTGTTACTGAAACATAAAATTACATTAATCAATCATAACACCTAAAACAATAAACATAAAATAACTAAATCAACATTAACTCAAAGTAAAATCTCAAAGGAGAGTTCAGAAAATTATCAACAACCCAAAATCCAATTCCATATAATCCATCTCAATTTCATACATTTAAATGAAAAAGAAAATGAAGAGAAAATGGAACTTAGGTTGGACAAATCGGGAAGGCAGCAGCGTCAGGATCCACTTTTTCTTCCTCTTCTTCTTCTCTTTCTCTCTCTTTTTTCTCTCCCTTTATTCTAAGAGTGGCTGAATGTAAAGCTCCTTCCTTTTGTTCTTATTGTTCTATTTATGTTCTTTTGTGTTTAGGGTTAAACTAGGGGTTTTTTGAAGTCCGAAAGGTCAAAACCTCAAAATGCGAAGCTGGGAAGTGGCTGTGCATCTGCTTGATGAAGGCCACGATTGTGGCCCTACAGGCCAAAAGCGTATCCTATGTTACGCCTTTCTATAGGCCACAATCGTAGGCTATGCAATTGGCACCAATTTGCTCTGAAACTCCTTCGTGCTTCGATCTTTACCCTGAACATTACCAAACATAATAAGGTATCTCAAAAACATCATATTTAAGCTCAAAAGATTGTTCTAACCCATAAAACACAAATAAATCACAAACTAACACAATTCTACCTTAAACACATACTAAATAATTGAATAAAAGGCTAAATAAATATCAAACTATACCCTAAAATATGATGAATTTCACACATATCAATGGAATGCAGGAACCCGTCCAAGCAATACCAAATCTAACCCAAAGGAACAGATTATGGCCATTACTCAGACCTAGGAAAAGAAACTCAAACATACGAAAGAAGATGGAGACAATGAAGAAGGACAAGCAACTATGGAATTCTTCCAAGTGAGCTCATAATTAAGCCAATCAAGGAACCTCGACCTAAATTTTTGTACCCTATTCTAGCTCAGCAGAAGTCAGATTCAAGTATGGCGACAAGGAATTCTAAGAAGGATAAATTAAACAATGTTAAGGACATAACGGAACAATTACAACCTCAGTTCATACTAAGGGAATCAATCAAGACGAATGTTAATGAGCTCAAGGAAGAAGAAAACCTTAATATAACACAAAAGAAAGAGGACCTAAGGGATTTTTACATTCCTTGCAGTATCAATGAAGTTAAAATAAACAGGGCATTCATAGATTTGGAAGTGAGTATTAATATGATGCCCTATAACTTTAATAAAAAATTGGGGGTTAGAAGAGTTAGAGCCCACTACGATGCTAGTGAAGACAACGGATATAACAGTTCATCAGTCAAAAGGTATTATTAAGGATTTGTAAGTACAGATCGATATATTTACCTTCCTTATAGACTTTTTTTGTAATGGATATTGAACAAGATGTGGAAACCCCTATAGTCCTTGGGAGACTATTCTTGGCTACTGCTCGCTCAATAATTGATGTGGTTGAAAAGCATCAAATAATGTTCACTGTGTCGAAGAATGAAATAGTTCTCCCTCACTTCCAGCTAACATCAAAGAAACCGAACCTCGAGGACAATGAGAAGATATTAATGATCCTGGGAATTCATTTAGAAAGAAACGATCGCAGAGGAGAAAGCAAAGGAAGGTGAAGCAGAAGGAAGGTGGAACCTAGGGTATAGTAGCGCATGTGCAAAATCGATGACTGCACTACCATTGCACGATTCATTTGAGCCACCTTAAGCACAAGAAGAGCATCGAGCTATTGATGTTAAAAGAAGTGTTGCATGGGAGGCAATGTAGAACCCCACTCCCGCAAGACCCAAACCCGACATCGATGGGTAATGTCCGAACTGTGCCCCGCGAAGGTGGCATGCTAAAGCACTTAATCACTCAGAAAATAGGTATAAATATATTTTTTTAAACTACAAACATGATACGCAAAAAAATCCATAACCAAATCAGACCCAATTTATTTCATAACCATTCTTCTAGAAGACTCTTCTCTATTGTCTTACGTTTTCAATGACACTAAAAGCATTCAATTTGGTTTAGTAGTGTAAAAGTTATACTTTAAACATTTTGGGACTACTCTTGTCCCAAACAATGTACTATGCACAACTTTCATATGAAATTTAAACATCTTATAGCCTGAATTAGATTTC
>JANQBM010000002.1:21487685-21515994 GCA_025594535.1 Erythroxylum domingense | reverse complement strand
TATTTGTAATGGGCCCAAATGGCTATTGAAAATTCTGTTGATTGTATTGTTATGTTTGAAAAAGTTTGCGAATAGAGCGGGCCCAATTTGGTTATTAATTGTCGCACTTTATATTGCGATTTAAAAAAAATTGTACTGAAATTTGAATGATCGAGTGCTTTAACATGCCACCCTCGCGGGGCACTAATTCGGATATTCCTCAGGATGTCGGGTACGTGTGTTGCGAGAGTGGGGTGTTACATTAATAATTCTTTGGTCATTTAACTCTGTAAGTACTCCTAAGTACATTTTCATAAAAAGTCAAGCTATTTACAAGTTTGGTAGGTTTTATTAGAAATCATTTTTTTGGACATGGACCTAATGTTCTACTCAAAGGCAAACATTGGTGATGAATGTCAATCCGTTACTCAACTAAGACATGTTTTTAATAAGTTGCTTGGTTGAAACATCATTATAGCCTTTTGACGTAGAGGCACATATTTATGATGCATGTTGATTCGGTTACTTAGCTACATCACATTCTTAGCTGGCTACTAACTATATTCATAACCCGAAGGCCAGCAAAATAGTGATTTATTTAACATCAACAAACAAATTTATTTATTTATTTAATGCCTACCTTGTTGCTTTAGCTACTCGTTTTTATGAAAATTATATTAGCAAAGCTACTTAAGTCAAAAGACCTTAAATTATGAATGAATGTGACAATTTAGAGAGTTACAACTTAACACTAAATCTTAATTAAGCTGCATATTTAACCAAATAACCCCAATTCACTAATTTTTGTGAGCTAATGATTCTCCACAACCTAATAAACTATGTTTAAAATTGAATAAATTTTAATCCATCTAAGCCATTGACACATTCACATGATTCACAAAATGCAATCTAACAACTATCATATAATATGCAAAACTCACATTCAAATCAAAATACATAACCCTCTCCACACTTAAACAACACATACACAACTCCACTAGGGGAATAAAACACGAAATGCAAAAAACATAAGAAGAAAATACTAACAAAAAATGAAAAGAAAAGGGTTAGAACATAAGCCGTTTATGGTAATAGAGGTCGTGATGGTGATAATGTTGAGACCAACTCATCTTGACATCGAAAGTATTTCACTATCTTGTAAGTGATTCAAGAGAGTAAAAGAATTAGCAATCCAAACCATTCCAAATCATTCAAATCTTATTTTAGAATTTAAAACAAACCTGACTACACAAAAATTTAAATCTAACTGCTAAATGTGTTAATTTATGGTCATTAGCTTGACCTTCATCCTTTAAAACTTAGTCAGGATCAATTTTGAGTGGCTTGCTTCAACTCTTCTCATTCAACATCAATTTTGTAGCCTGTGAGTATGCTACAAATTGCAAAATGATCAAAAGGACAATATTGATGAAATTGAGAAAACCAATTAATTTAGGTAATGTCCTTTACACTAACAAACTGTTAATAAAATAGGGAATAACAAAACTCCTTGAATCTTCCATCGAATCCAACAGTTTGTCCTGTAAAAAGGTGAGTTGCTCTCTTTATTCCTTAATTACCTTCGTCTCCTCTGCTTCTTCCACTTCTCGAACAAAAACTTTCTTACCTTCTTCAAACTTAATGTCTGTTGTCATCTATTTTTCGTCTTTTTATTCTTCAGAAGATTCGAACATATCAATTATACTGAATGAGCTATTCTCTTTTGGATTCTTTAATACATCATTCATGTTGAATGTCACTTGGTCATCATTAATCCAAAGGATAAGGTTCTTTCCATGGACATCTACCAAATATTTTTCGATGTTCACACATGGTATATCAAGAACTGGTGGATAATAAGAAGGGTTGGCATTCTTTTCTTCTTCCTCTTTCTTCATCTCTTAGTCTTCAATAAGGTGGGTTTAACTTGGTGTTTCACTGGTTCTTTTAACTCTTCCCCATTCTTAAGTGTGATAACCTCATATTGATCTCATTGATGTAATTTCATATTTCTCAGAGAGTCTTCCACACTTCTCTTACAAAATTCATAGGAAAGTTGTCTTACTTGAATCTGCAGATTGTGAATAGAAGCGGCATGATTTTCAGTTACTTACTCAATTTTCTAATCTAGTCTCTTCTGGCCCTCTTCCATATCCGTGAGCTTATCTAAGATTTTGTCCAATTTAAAATCCCATGAACTGGACTCATCTTATTGAAATCCTAATAGATCTTGATGTCTTAAGTGAGTCCTTACATTGTTAGACCAATAGAAATTTGGGTGATTGGGGAAGGATCATTACTTCCCCAATCATAATGTGCCTCATTTTGGTTCGCAAAAGTTCCTTGCTCCTAATAATATCTATCCTCCCTCATTATTCTTTCCAATTCTTCTTGGCATCTATCTCTTCAAATGTCTCATTTCTCATTGTAAAATGTCTTGATGTGTCCCTACTTCACGCCTCAAACTTCTCTTTATTTTTTTTTAAAACAAAAGATAGAGAAACCTCCTTAAACTAAATAACTAAACTAATCATCTCCCCAGGTGATAACGTCAAAAACTTGTTGAGTAAGTTTTATAATTTATAAAAACCCTTAATAATCTGCAAGTGCACGGGTTTTATTTTGTAGTATTGAAGGATCGATCCCACGAGGAGGTACTAGCCTAATCCCAAGTCATCTAAAGCTCAAAGAAAAGAATAAAAAGAAATAAAAATTGCACAGGTGAACACGGAAAGTAAAAACGAGAATTTGATTCAAGAATTGTAAAGCAGAAATTTCAACAAAACAAAATTAAACTGAGCAGTCACACAGGTCACAATGGAAATCCGTCAAAAGAGTTAATTAATTTACGAGAGAAGGGATTTTACCCATCATTAATGCTAATCTAGTTATTTATGTATTTACAGGATGTCGGTTCTAGATGGTCGTAGGTTTGATTACTCTCTCTCGAGTTATAACCATTAAACCATAAATTGTAAACCCTAATTGAATTATGGAATATGTAATCTCTCAATTCATAAATTACTCATAATTCTAATTAGTTCTAAAGCTCCCTAATAAACAATCGCGTCTCGCACGAGATCTCTCTATATGAAATTACTGACTAGATTGATTAAATGATCAATTAGAACGCTTAACTCTCATTAGTTCGATCTAATCATTTTTATCCAGCTTACCCTTTCGATTTGTTACGGAAACATGAAATTACATTAATCAATCACAAAACCCAAACCAATAAACACAAAAAATAACTAAATAACTCAAAGTGGAATTCCGAAGGAGAGTTCAGAACATTATCATCAAACAAAAATCCATGCCATACAATCCATCTCAACTTTATACATTTAAATGAAAAAGGAAATAAAGAGAAAATGAAACTTAGATTAGACAAATCGGGAAGGCAGCAGCATCAAGATACCACCTAATATAGGGAGCAGCAGCATCGAGATCCACTCCTTCTTCCTCCTTCTTCCTCTTTTTCTTCTCTCTATCTCTTCTTTTTCTCTCCCTTTAGGGTTTCCAAGAGTAGCTAAATGTAAAGCTCCTTCATCTTCTTTGTCTTATTCTTTATATACCTTTTGTGTTCTGGACAGCCCCAAGATTTTCTCGGGGCCCGAAACATCCAAAAACTCCCTTGAAACTTGACGTTTTTGAGTGTTTGCGCGTCTACTTGACTCAAGCCACAATCGTGGCCTACTTCTATGCCACAATCGTGGGCCAACTCTGGTGATTCTGTCATTGTGCCACGATCGTAGGCCTTTGTTAAAGAAATATCTTCCGAAACTCCTTCATTCTTTGATATTGACCTTGAAACACTAACAAACACATCAAGGTATCTCAAAAATATATTATTTAAGCTCAAAGACTTGTACTAACCCAATAAACACCTAAAACACAATTAATTCACAAACTAACACAATTTTAACCTAACACCTACTAACTGATTGCATTAATAGCTAAACATATATCAAACTAAGCTGTAAAATATGATAAAATTTACACTTATCATAAGGTCATTACCAAAAGCATCAGGGTCAATTACAAGAAGAGTATCATCAATATCTCTGGACCCTTGACAACTAGCTTCTTCCAGGGCCTATTCAGTTCTAGGTGAAGGGAGTTAGCCTCACCACTAGTTTGCCTTTCCACTTCTTATAGAAGTGAGACTTTCTCTAAGATTGTATGACTTAACTTGTCGTCTGCTATCTTTATCTTCTATTGTGCAATTGTAGCTCCCTCGTTATCCTCTATTGGCAAGTTTTCTTTACTTATATTAGTATCCCCCTGACCTGGGACATTAGGTGCGATCCTAAGTATTTCTTGTTGTGTATCAGTTTGAAACATCTTTCCCGTCGATTGCTAATTTTTGGTAGAGTTAGTAGACTTTCAGGGGTGGTACGAGAGATTTATAACTTTTGTTTCCAACTCTCCAAGCTCCCCATAACATATGACAAATAAGGTTTTCGAAAAGGAAGAGTTTTTCTTTACTTAAATACAAACTTTGACATAGTCGATTCTATCCATGGATGCTGTCTGAGTGTCCATGTCTAAGGGTTTTCCAAGTGAACGGGCTATATAGCTCAATCACTTTACGGTCCAAAACTCTGGCGGAAGGTTTTGAAAGTTTAGCCACAATGGGAAAGTATCAATCTTGCTCCTATCCATCTCCATTCCAGGTTGCCATTTCTGTAAAAATAATGGTTAATCGCTAATATGCTAGGGGCCATTTTCAGAATATCAGTCGATTGGTTTTTGGCAGAGAACTTAAACAAAAAAAATCCATCTTTATGCATCGTATCCTATTATCCATCTTCACGCTTCTAACAAAACCTTTTCTAATCCTTTAGAGGACCATCATGATTTAGCCCAAGTGTTTATAACAGAAAACACTAGCCTCTTATTCTAAAAGAAGCCAATTAAGGCAACAGACCATACCTTTGCTCCAGCTTGCAGCAGCTCCGCTGGGGGGCATATGATACCTTCTTTCAACACATTGTGAAAGTGCTTCAAAGACCTTTTTTTTTCTGGTAAGCAAATAGCTTGCTTTTCCAGGAGTCGGCAGTAGAGGACTCAGTTTTGCTGCTACTAGTTAGGACAACATCTTCACATCTTTACTTTTGAGAGGCTTGGGGTTTAGAGAGAAGGGACTCTCTCGTGAGGGTAGGGAAATCCCTTACAAGTAACAAAAGACTCCCCTTTCTCCATGGAAACTAAAGGAACCGGGTGAAGATCAACCAACTGGGGTGAAACCCCACTCGAAATGGTAACTGTGAGCACTATAAAAGAGCCAACACCTAAAGGCGAGAAAAATATATAGCAGGAACGGAAGGTCAGAGGGTAAGCAGGTAAATCATTTAGAGAGAAGGCAAAGAAGGTAGATTTTTAGACCAGGTGAGCTCTAAAGTATATATGTCAAATTGATTTACTAATGCTACCGTGTCAGCACCGTTAACAGGGGAATCAACAAAGATATATTTTGCAATAAAATAAATTTGGAGCATTTGTTTACTATTTTTGGTAGTTTTGGCTAATATTATAAAATTGAATAAGATTCAAAAAAATTTAATAATTTATCCTAAACTATATATGTTAATGATTATTTTTTAATTTTGTAAACTTTAATTTTGAGAAATTATCCAAAATAATATCTGATATTGATTTATGTCGATATTATACCATACCGGAACCAAAATCAATACCAAGTCTAATATAGTATTTGCAACATTAATTTCTTATTAGTCATAATTCTTATTAGTAATAAATATTAAATAATTAAATAATAGATATTTAGTTGATAGTAAATTAGATTAAGGTAAGAAAACAAGGGTAAAATTAAAACTCTATTTTATATTTTTAAAAATTATGAAAATATATAATTTAAAATAAAACTAAAAATTCCAATAAAAATATTTTCATTAAATTTAAAAATAAAAACATAAACGAAAAACCACCATAAATGATGATTTTTTCTAACATATCAAGTATTTGTTTTTTTAAACTTGCTTTGGCAAAAACATTGTTGTTATTATTATGGCAAAATGCTTCTAAGAAAATTTACCGTTTACAGGAGTACCAAGAAACTTAGTTCAAATTTTTTTTATTTAGTAGCTTAATTTATTTAAATTTTTTTAATTATTTTAAATTAAAAAATTTTGAAAAATGAAATTCAAATTTGATACTTATTTAATAAATATATTTTGAATTTAAAATATATTCAAATACATATATTTTAAACAAAATAAATTTAATGACCCAAATATAGATAAAAATAAATAAAATTTTCCTTATTTCCTTATTTACTTATTTAATAAAATAAAAAAAATTTACTAATATTTATTAAAAATCTTGTATAAGAAATTTAAATAAATTCATTTAACTAATTAATTTTTATATTTAATATTTAATAATTATCAATAATTAAATTATCTAAATAATCAAACATGTTTCATTTTTGTTTAAAAAAGAAATCAAAATTAAAAAACTAAAATAAAAAATTATGATAAAAGAATATAAATGAAATAAAAGGCAAAATTAAAAATTAAAAAATAAAAACTAAAATAAAAAATATAAGTAAAATTAAGCAACCCATAAACGTAATTATTTGGTAAGTTGCTAATATTTATCATTTTGAAAGACTTTAAAAGAACAGTTCGGTTGTTTGCTTTAGGCTGTCTTCTTCTTGAAGAACTGAGAAATTGGAACGGACATATAATTAACATTAGACTCGGTCTGCTCATTGGCAATTTTAAGGTCAAAACTGTCGTCACCATTATCCAAAAGAAGACTGCATAGAAGATCACTGCCTTCCTTCTTCAGTGTCAAGTCCTAAATCAGAGTCGTAAATTAAAGAGAATAAACATCAAGTTACTTTTATTTACAAAGACTAAAAATGTGATACAAATTTATCTCAAGTTTCAATCCACCCAATTCACTGATATTTTGTTGTTAACGAGGATGCAGGTAACGTTGAAAGAAACAGAAACAACATAGTGATACAGGCTACACCTGACTAGAACTCCGATAAATTTGATTATCCCGTCATGAATGGAAGTGAAATTTACATAATCGAATACCCATATACCGTTGTTTACATCTAACTCTTGAACGAATGAATGCATATAGTCGGAAAGATACAGGTCATACAAATTACTTACACTGGAAAAACCGGCAAGATTCACATTTACACATACATAACCTACAGACCTTTCGGACTTACCAAGTCAAAACTGCAAATGTATCTGCTTTCAAGTAGAATGTGCACAACCATCTCCATTCAAAATTATCAATCGTCACTCCAACTATCATCATCACTCCCAACAACCTGTCATAATTGTCCAATGTCAACTTTATATAGTGAAGCGTTGCAGAGAAAAGAACAAAAGTGACTGAAAGTGAATACAAAACGAAATGACAAAAGATGAAACTCAAACCTGGCGAATTGCATTTGCTTTATCTAATATTGCTGTAACCTTTTCATTTGCATTAGAGCTTGATGTCAAAGTTGGCTTTGTTGTTACCGTGTGTCTTAGGGTGAAAGACTACAACGAAACAAAAGCAGATGAACTTAGATAATAGAGAAATCATTTCCCTACCCCCTTAATCTAGTACAGTGTCCAGCTCATGGAAAACTAGAAAAGGGAAAGCTCACTCACTTTTGCTCTAATTTGCTGCAAGAGATCCTTTTCATCCACCCCCCTGCCATTCGAAGGCTCATTAGCTTCTTTGGTAGAATTCAACTGTAACTGTAACTGTTCCTGTTCCTGCTGCTGAAGACATACCATGGATCAGAGGTTAAAACAAGAGCTAAAATTAGAACAAAGAACAGATGTATCAGTTTAGTTATGGTATTACACCTTGTTCTTTGATTTAAAAGCTATATCATCCTGAACTGGCTGTTTTCCATTAGCAGGAGCTGCCTTAAGTTGTTGACGTAAGGCAGATTCCAGAAGTTTCAGATTAAATGCCTGTCGGTCAGCTTCAGGCAGAGAATGGTGTCTGTCTTTTGTCAAATCAGGGTGAGTTTTCAATGTCTGCCGTTGTACAGGAGGTGGAGGTGGTGGCAATGGGTTGGAATCTCCTGGATGCTGTCCCTCTAGGACATTCATTTCATCCCAATTGTCTTTTTCTTCTGTCAGTGGTAAATGGTTCACTGTTTCGAAACCAGGAAGATCTGTCAAAGATGAAGAGAGAGATGAATCTTCACCATTTTTGATATAAATGCTATTAAAGCCTGTATCGTTGTGGACACCTTCATTTCCCGATTCATTGGGTGGCAGAGAACTCGAAACAGATTCAACTGAAGACATTTGCAACATAGCGTCGTACAATTCCATGTTCTTACAATCAGGTGATTCACTAAATCCCCAACACTCAAAGTCCGAATCAGAGTTATGGCTAAGATAATCATCAGATATGTAAGGAGAGGATCTGCAGAAGGTATCATCATCAGAATCATGACCTACAACCTGCCTACCAGGCTCCGGGACCAACTGAAAATTTGTAAACATATCCCTAAAGCTTTCATTACCATTCTCATCAGGAAATTTAAGTTTCATTCTGGAAACTTCAATGCTGTCAATAGGACGGAAAGATATTTTCATGTGTTCTAGAGGGGGTGAAGTTGTAAATGAGTCAGCAAAAAGTCGACTTTCAAACTGCTCATCAAATGATTTTTCTTGCGTTTGACAAGTAATGTCACTGTGCAGATTCCTCTGGTCTAATACACCAATTTTCTGCAAACTAGGCAGCTCAGATTTACCATCAGTGACAAGTGATATCTTTCTACTGGAACTGTTAATGAGTAACCGTTGGTCAAGCCCGATTGATCGAGATGATATTCCCTCACTCTCCTCACCAGCTCCCATAGATGTGCTTCTCATATCTTCACTGCTTGATGGTTTGTCTCCTGCCGCACTGCTAATATTCAAAATGCCCCTATTAAGATGGAATTTATCACTATAATTAGAATCGCCAGAGTTTTCAACTATTACATCTTGATCTGCATGCGATGACATAGAGCATATAGAACTTGGAATCTTGTCTATACTCCCATCCTTGACCAATCTGCCTGGTTTCCCTCTCTCACCATCCATGCTACTCATATAATTCAGAGGACCTACTGCCTCACCTTTACTGCTTGATAAAGAACCCTGGCATCCAATACTAGCTGTAGTAAAATCAGGAGGCTTTGATGGTTGAAGACCTAACAGGCCTCCATTAGTCCAGAATGTAACCGAACTAACACGTGAAAGTTCAGCCTGAGATTCACCGGACCTACAAGAACTGCGTGTGGTCGCATTCCTTGATGACTCTGGAAGATTTGAGTCTTCCAAGCCACAAGGTGAAGGAGCATCTACAATAGATTGTATTTTTGAACCATCTAGAGAATCAACACTCATGTAACCTTCACTTACAAGTGAATGGTCTACATTTGAAGATGTTCCAGAGACTTTAGGTGTCTGCATATCAGTGTAATTCTTCAAGCGGAATGAACTAGGAGGTTCACAGGGGATTTCCTCCTTTTCCAATGATGCAGGGTGCTGGTTATTAGATGGAATATGGCCAGAAATATGTGAAATATCCTCATGAGATAAAACTTCTACTACTTCAGGATTACTAGTTGGTTCTTGATTAGTAGAACCTTTTGACAAAATTGATTTGAACATATCACAGGGCATTTCACTATGTGATATATCAGATGATTTGAACATATCACAGGGCATTTCACTATGTGATATATCAGATGAAATATGAAATTCAGCTTTAGGCAGAAAATTCCCTGAAATATCTGCTATTAATTCTTGTGTTCCATCTTTCCTTCCTCCATTATTCAAGTCGGTCAAAGCATCATGTGATATATTAGATGAAGTATGAGATTCAGCTTTAGACAGAAAACACCCTGAAACACCTGCTATTAAATCTTGTGTTTTATCTCCCTTTCCAATGTTATTAAAGGCAGACAAAGCATTACGTGATATATCAGGTGATGTATGAGATTCAGCTTGGGACAAGAAACAAACTGAAATATCTTCTAATAATTCTTTCCTTTCATCTTCCGTTCCTCCATTACTAAAATCAGAGAAAGCAAGATCCACTTCATTTTTTGTTTCGCATTCAACATCATTCTCAGATTCTGATTCTATTGTGTTTAGTGCATCCATATAATAGTCCGGCTCACTTCCAACTTCTTCATGCTCGTCTAGACTGGCTCTTAATTTCATATGATTTTCATCACGCAGATCATCTGTTTGATTAGGATGTAAAGGGCTGGCCATACTCATCTCTTGTGTACATAGGTCAAAATCTGTTGTTAGAATTCCTGGAGCTTCCTCTTCATCACAATGTTGACCTTTGGGCTTCACTATTTCTGCCTTTTCATCCCATGTAACACAAGATGAACTAACAGTGGTCTGCTCAATCAACAAATCGCATGTAAAATCACCATCTGCAACCCCAGGTTGTCCATTAGTAAACCTTGACTTTAGTATATTGTTATGTTGTATAAATTTTGAAGAGAGTTCTTTAGAGCTGTCTCCTCCAGCTTGCAAGGACGAATTTAAGTGGAAGGCACATTCCTCATAGCCTGAACCAGTTCTTGAATCAAAAGAATTAGAGCGATCACCCAGATCAGATTTTAATGTCATGTCTATCGTAGAGGCTGTGTGGGAAGGAGACTGCTGGGCATTGACAATTGGAGGAGCAAATTGCATTCTACACAATCAAATTTAATGTCATCAAACGGAAGAAAGTAAACTTTACGCACATCTTATGCATATACATATATAGATTCATTACCTGCCGCCATGATTTTCCATAGAAGCACGATGCAGTAAATCTCCATTTCTTTGCAATGACCCCTTTTTCTGTCCGTTTCATTTTATTTTTGGTCAGGAAAGATAATAAAACTACCAGGAATGGGATACAAAGTTTCATTTGATTACACTATGTACCCATGTACATATGAAAGACCAATCAAAAAATAGCTTATGGAAAGTGAGTTAAAATGAGTGTAATGCTAGCCTCGGCTAGAAGACTCAAGGTAAATTCCAGTTGGAAGATATACGGTGTTAGAAGCAGAGGCAAAAACATGTGCATAATAGTTAAGATACTTAGCCAGTCAATTATAATGGCAGAGAACTAGCTCACTAAAATTAACTTTAAAGACATGATCCAAACAACAGAATTCACTATTAGATATAGTACTCTCAATGATGATCCAAATTCTGGTAATGCTTAAAGATACCCTGCTTTTATGAGTCTCCTTATCTCTTCGGAATTTCCCTATATCTGCTTCCTTGAAGTTGCCCAATACTTTTTTGAAAAAGGTTGGATCGGAATATCTCCTCAGACAAGATCCCGGGCCACCAGTGTCAAATCTGATTGGCAAAACAAAGCATTTATGACCTAGATGAGATTAAAAAAAACTGAAAAATCTGATCAAACTATGTCTTTCACTGAAATGTGAGAGAGAATATGATCATACTTGTCAAGCAAGTGCAAATGAGGAGGATCACGACATTCTTCATAGGAGTCCATAATAAATCTCGGCAAGTCATTGTAGATGAAATGGTTCTTTTCATTTTGAATACGAGGATGCCATTCAGAACCTGCAAGGCAGCTGCTTGTTCTAAGGAATTGAGAAAATATGGGAAAATGAAAGTTTGATATAATGAAACTTGTGATTAATATCCCAACTCAAATGAATGGATCTATAAAGAAGTATGCAATATAGTCTAAATGTGGCATGATCGTATCAAGATAATAAAGTATGATGCCACTGTCACAACCCCCACCTGTTTCTCTCGTTTAACACAAAGGAGTAAATAACAAGAATGTGATCACCTCTTAATCCTTATAAATCTTTGCATCAAGAAACATGGAAGCTGAACCAACAAATTCAACCATGAAAGAAATTTAATAAGGTCATACAATTAAGATTGTTTCCGTGTTTAACTAGGTAGTGGGTCAATTACACTGATGGACAAATTTGCGCATACTTGGAAAATAACTCTGGATAAATAATGACAGGCAGATGCTCATTTTCCTGCTGGCTTCTATACTGTTATCACTAGGCTTGCTTTTCCTTAAATTAGACAAACATTGGGAAAAGGCTGTACAGGAGAGTCACATGCTTCGGCCAAGAGAATGAATCTAGGTCAATATTTTAGACGACCTATGGGAGAAAGATGACAAATGCAGGACAGAGATGATTATAAGTGCCGGAAAAGAGTCATACCAGCTGTGTACGCAAAATGTATATGGCTTGATTGAGCAAGTACTGCCTTCTCAAGAGAAGGCAAAGCAGCTTCCACTTTTTGCACTCGAACCATTAACTTATGGCTTCTTGAAGCTGTTGTCACTACTTGCTCCTGTAAGCCATGAAAGACTTCTGCTGCAAATCTACAAAAGGGTTCAGGTGCTGCTTGAGCTTAAAATAGGCAAATGATAGTCATGAAGTGAAAAAATGAAATGAAACATCCAATTCCATCAAGTACATGGAAGACTTCAATCTCTATCAAGAATTTTTAAGATGCACGTAAGAGCAATGAAATATTTGCACCGACTCAAAGAAGTACTTTGTTACATTGATGTTGTTATATAAAGAAAGGCAAAAGTAATCGCCAAACTTTTTCTTTGATATACCCGCCGAGTCCAAAGGTAGTATGTAAGAAAGTTTGAAATATATTTATTAGGATTTGACTAGATATATGAAAAATAATAGCAAAAGGGGAACCCAAAGCCAATCTCAAGATGGATAGACTTCTCCATCACAATTTGAAGCATGGATCTACAGTGCAGTTTTGTTTTACATTTTAGTACATGAAACAAAATAAATTGAGCATAACGAGAAATGTGCCCTCTTTTCCTTTAATGTCGAAGTCATTTAAGCAAATACTTTCAGTAGGCAATTAAGGCCAATTAAATTTACATTTAATGCGACTTTCAACCTCATCAATTCGCCAAAAATAATTGAAAGATGTAGAAAAAAGATGAAATATGAAATAGATAGAGGTTTACTGATTATACTTTCAACTGAAGTTGACAAAAAGTGGCCTTTTCCTGAGATTAAAAAAAGTTCACATTAATGATAAATTCTGAACTCTTAACAAGACCGATTGAGAAATTCCTTCACAAATACTGGTTGCAAGTTCAAGAGTAACATATTTGTTATCGCCCTTATTCTAGTATGATAGCGGCTCACGGTAACCAAATCACTAGTCCACCATCAAGCATATAACAACTAAAAGAGTATGTCGCAAAACCTTGTAACTAAAACATTGTACATAGCACATTATGCCCAGCAAAAACAGCCCATTCATAACGTCAGAAAAAAAAATGACGTCAAAAGCTAAAGAATCCAATAAACCAAAGCCTAATCAAACAACCTCAAATAAGAGCTCCAGCACTTAAATAAATCTAACAAGTATGTTTAAATGGGGTTTCCACATGCTCTCGTATGTTTAAATGGGGTTTCCACATGCTCTCTTCATTTCTCTCCACAACTATATACCACACAAAACAAAAGCAAGTTAATTACCTTCCGCACTAATCGGCGAAAAATTAGAAGGAAACGCCTTCTTCAATCAAATGATGGCAATTACTACTCTTAACTAGTTACATCAAAAACCACTTTAAAAATCATGCATTAGCCACAAGTTTAACAAAACAAAAATTCCATTTAATGCAAGAGCTTTATTTTTCACAAACATTAGCACCAAATCAAAACTCTCAAATTGCGGAAAGGAAAAAAGAAAGAAGTAGAAGAAAGGGATAGAGTTAAAAACACACTCAGCCAGATCGCCTAACTGGCGCAAGACTCCAACGAGGCCAGCAACCGCAACGCCGTCGAGCACCGCCTTGGGATCTTCCTTGTCAGCTTCTTTAAATAGCTCAGGCTGTCCCAAGCCATACTCATCCCTCACTTCAAACCTCACTAGAGGCATCTTTCTTCTCTCCCTCCCTAAAAACGATATAGCAAAAAATAAAAAGAGAGGGGATAACAGAGCAATAAAAGGGGAAGGGAGAGAGAACAGGAACACGAATATAGTGAATGAAATGAAATGAAAGGAAACAAGAAATGTGATACACGTAGAGAGAGAAAAGTAGAAGTAATAGCAGTTGGTGGAGGGATTGAAGCAGCTTAACTGCCAAAGACAGAAGAAGAGAGCTTAGGATTGCCAACTCTGCAAGCCAGCAAGCCACAAGCCATTCCTTGACATCGACAAAGATGATGGTTGCAATGACTTCATTGCCCTCATTATTTTGTTTTATATACTCGCAGTTGTTAAGGCTGTAGCCCCCATCCATCCCCATTTGAATTCGATTTTGCAGCTTTTCTGAATTTGTCTTGTATTATTTGTTTCTGGCCAAATTGGTCATTTGGGACAGTAAGTGAAATCCATTTTGTTTGGGGATGTGTTCAAATTTTTATACATGTAATCTATCATTTACCCTATATACTACTGCTTTAGGATCTCAGTTAAGAAAATTATGAGCACTGGGGCAATCAAATTATATTATCCATCTTACGAATCATTGATTTGGAATTTGTTTAATAATTGAGACTTGAATGGGTCAAATCCATAACCAGTTCCCAACATGATCAATCTCAAAAAGAATCGATCGAGAAGCAAGGACAGATTTCTGCCTAGGAAATCACCCAACAATATTAGATCAAAAGAAAAAGATGTGATAAAACTTGGCCCTGTTCATGGAATATGAATATCGAAATGCATCACATCTGGACACCTACTTAATTTTTGAGCTTCTAAAATATTGAGTCCCAAATTACCAACCACATGAGTAGTACCAACTCTGTCCAAATTTCTCTTTTCTTATATCAACATTTCGATCCTGGTAGCAACTTCAGTGCATTGTAACATGGAAAAGAAAGACGGAAAGGTAAATTTTATAGTTTTGCTGGATCTCAGGTCTCTTTATACTTTTAAAGCCCCAAAGTACCATCATTATTCGACACTTGATGTTTGTTTAATGAAAATTAACCTCAGACCAGGGGTCTGCCGTGTTTGCGATTCTTCATCTCTTTTCTTCATTTCATACACATCCAACATGGACGCTTCTGGAGTCTCTACGGATAATTAATTAAACCCTATGTACTCTTTGGATTAAGTTGTTTCCTCTTGTGCAATAAAGAGTTCGACATGGTAATGGTAAATGATGAAATTCTTATATCCTATCCAAGTTTAAATTCTGGAGTAAATCTTACATAAACAAATCAAAAGACACACTCCTTAATCTGACATAATGCTTAATGTTATTTCGCTCAAAAACATTATGGAAACTACCTTAATTTTACACGATGTTTTATCAAATGCAACTTATGAGTTTAAATGGATTAAGTAAAGTGTTAGATCTAATGAAATACTTGTTCAATTGTTAAAATAAATCATCGTTCACAATATTTAATAGATGTATTATATTTAAAAATATAAACTTTGTGAAAATTTTATCATTTTATATATAAACTTTATTTTGAACAAAAATGCTATCACTTTCATTTAAAATATTATTAATTTACAATTATTATTTACATCACGGAAATAGTACTGTACTTATAACATCAACAAAATTAATAGGCATTTAAGATTTATTTTTAGAATAAATAAAAATGAATTTGTATTAGAAGCGAAGTTTGTCACTTCTTAAGTAACATACCTTCGTTTGATTAGGAAACAAAAAACTCCATTAGTATAATGTAATTTTCACCATGTTGGGGCAGTTCATATTACTAAAATACAGAAACGAAGTTTGCAATAGAGCGACAATATTAGTGCAAGGTCTGGGGCCACATGGGTGGTCCTCAGAGAATAAGCGCCAAGCAAGAGAATAAGCGCTGAAGTCTTTCGGACCATGCAAATGAAAAGTTGGACACGACCAAACCGTTTGAGCTGTGTAGTACCTATCGTCCAAGCAACCGTTACATTCGTTACCGGAAAATAGACATCATGATTCCCACTTTCGAGTCACATGTTTTGTCTTTCATATTGTATAAACACAGAGATAGTTACATACAGAGGGAATTGCTCTTTTCCTTCTCTATGCCGCATATAGATACATGTTTAATTTAAAAGTTATTAATAATTAATAAAATATTTTACTTTTAAATTTAAATTAAAAATATCCTATATAATCATAATACATAATCAATACACACTTAAGGATGCCTAACTTAACCTTTATATAAATGCATGTATATTCTTCTTTTTAGTTGTTACACATTTTAAGACAAACATTAAAAAGTACATAAACAAAAAAAGTTATTTTTTTTTATTAGTAGGAAATAAAATTCACTTTTTAATTTTTAATTTTTAACTTAATCAATATGATTGGAGTTACATTAATTTATTTCCACATTAATTTTATTTTTATGTTAAAAATAACTACTTTTATTATTGATTAGCCTCAAATTTACTAATGTTGAGGCTCTAAGCAATAACACTCACAAAATCTTTTAAGTTTACTCAACCAATTACAAACCACTCAAATGATAAAGATGATTGAAATACAAATTGTACACAAGATTTAACATAGAAATTCCTCCAGTGTAAAGGTGAAAAAATCACGAGTTTAACCGATAATAAATATACTAAATCAAATAAAAGGATAAAAGCGATAAAGGTTTCAAGTTATCTCACTCACGAATACCTCACAAGACAACTATAATTGATCTCTCTATTTGAAACTCTTCAATCATTATATGCTTTTGTTTTATGCAACTTCTATCTTTCAAAGTTATCTTTTTATCTCAAAAGGATAATATTTTATATTACAAATGGTCATCTATACAACCGTGTATAATGACTATGTCATTTAAAACTAGTGACTTACATAGTCGATGAACATGACTGTGTCCTTCATTTACATGGTCATGTTTGACCCCAAATGTGCACGTCTATCTTTACATGTTGTCTTTAAACTTGTACATGATTATAGAAGCTTACATGTTCATCCAAATGACCGTGTTCATTATTTACACGATTGTGTGCAATATTAGACACGAGCCTACATACCAGGAACAACTTCAACTTATCGGTTTCTACCTCAAATTATCCTAAACTTTATTTCTTTTGATCCATGAAGATAATTAAATTTTTAGAGCCCAAATTTTATGGAATTTGATGAATTACATACTTCATGCTTTTATATCATGAGGTTATATACTATTTTTTTGAAATTTTTTAGGAAAATGGAACAAAATTTAAGATTAAAAAATACAAGCATATAGGTTTTTAGAACAAAATAACCATAGAAAATTTTATGTTCATTAAAGTGAGAAAGTCTTGACATGCTTAAAATTTATTTACTTAATAATATTTTAAGCAAATAGAAGCTAATTTAGAACTTTACTTTGAGAATTCTCTTGTATACTTAATATCCTTTTGTTTTATTGACTTAAGCATTAGAGTGTCTTATGAAGAATAACCTTGACACTTTGGCTATCTGTTTATGTAAGTTACATATATGAGAGTAGTCTAATATGCTTGTCTCAATTTTAGTCTATATCATTTAGCATTGATTGTGGGAACCTTTTAAAAATTTTGAATACCCTTACTTAAGAAAACTCTAAAGTAATTAAAATATCTTTATTTATAAAGAACTATGGATATTTAAGGAAGACATTGATATATTAACCTCAACAGAGAAACTCACACCCCTTAAAACAACTCGAGCTGACCAAAAATATAATTTACATTCTTGTAACAACCAAACTACTATAATTGAGATGTTATAATAATAAGTCAATTAGTTGATACAAGAAAGGCAATAAACTCGCATCCTATATCCATCATGGAAAGGAGCCTCATCGTTGACCTTATAGGTAAAGCTTCTTATCCTAGATGTCTTAGTGAAACAATTATCAAGCAAGTTTAAAATGCCACCCCAAACACTTTTAATAATATGCATGATTTATTTGATCACATAATCAAATACAGGGAACTCATAAATATGCATGACATATCTAACTCCATAAAATGTAAGGCCTTCTCTTTCATTTTAATAGGTGAAACTGATTCGTAGTTCTAAATATTACCTTACGTAATGATTGCCATGTTTTAATAGTTAACTATCAAGTTTATATCATATTTTGCATTAATTGCCATATTGTAGTAGTTAATTGTTAAGTTTATATCACATTTTTTTTGGTAACAAATGTAGATCAAGAAACTACCTATTTAATATTTGTAAGTATAAAGAAAGAAGAAAGTCTAAGGAATTTTTAATAATGCTTTAACTTTGAGGTAATCTAAATCCTATACCTCCACATATGGGTGGTATTAGCACTAAAAACTAAAACAATACTAAAGATCAACTAGGTAAGTTACCTATTGTTCTTACAATATAAGTCTAGTGAATATGATTTTCAATCTTATGAGGACTACAAATACTAGTCCAATTCGTATTTCTATTATCTAATCTAACAAAATAAATAATTAAATTAAAAGAAAAATTTAATAAAACTAAAGATACTAATCTAAAATAAAAATAAAAATAAATAAGAATACAAAATTAATTGATAATCAAGATCCAAAAGAAGAATGCTAAAATGCTAAATGTTATATATGAAATCTGAAATTGAATCAAAAATCTAAAACAATTCAATTTAATATAAGATATAATCATGAATAATTCATAAAAAACTTAGATCATTCTTTAAGTCAAAGAATCAATCTAAGCATATAATTCTAAGGTTTATCCCATTTAGATGTATCCTAATTTTCTTCATACTAAGGTGAAGAAATCCAACAAAAAACAAGAAAGAAACCAAGATGGAAGACTTCATTCTCATTGATTCTTAAAATATTAAAGCTATTAGTTCAATCTTCATAGAATCCTCCTTTTTGTCTCTAAATTTATACCTTTCTTATTAGATGCTTTAGTTAAGATCCTTATGACTTTTCTCTCAACCTTTGCCACTTTCTATCTTATTAAGCATAAAAGTCTACAATTTTTGTAAAAATTACCACAAACATGAGTATGTATTACACCCACATTGATTTAGCAACTTGATAATTAAACCTTAATCGTACATCTAAGGGTTTATCTTAAGAACACAATTTTGAAAACATAAACCCAAGTTCGTGTTTATGCTTTTTTTTGTTTATATGGCAAAATTCTTCAAGAAACAGAATGATTTAAAAGCCTAAATGGGTAAAATATAAGTTCATGTTTACCACATTGTTTGAGTCCTTCCTAAAAAATAATGCCAAAGTTACTCTAGCTTAACTCAAATCTTCTCAAATTTGTTTTTTCTTCATCAAGGGCGAAAATAATATGTTAAAACAAAATATAAACCATATTGAGTACCAAATCATATAAAACAATCAAAGTTCAAACAAAACACTTTAAAAAACATATTAAAACATAACTTAATTATCACTTATCAATTCCCCCACCCTTAAGTATTTACTTGTTCTTAAGCTAATCAATTTTATCACTTTTAATTTAAATAAGTGGTAAATCCAAGAATGAAATTAAAAATCAATCAAATCAATCATAGTTTTATCTTTAATTTGTCATTAGGATTCCTTAGCTACTAGTCCACTCTCTAGAGATAAGTCGGGATGTTCTATAACACATAGAAAATTACGGGTCTATATTAGATACCTTGTTGCTTATATATATTGGAAAACTCATCTAAATCTCATCCTAGGTAACATAATCTCGTTCTAATAATGAAAGAAAATCAAATTATACTTAAATCTATGTCTTTAAAAGTACTTCGAACTTCAAACAAATGTAATAAACCAACATCAAGAAAAAATGTACTAAAATTAATGTTAAAGATCCTAAAAGCTACTAAATTTAAACAAAAACACGTAAACCATTAGGTTTCCTCCCAACAAACATTTCTTATTTAGTCATTTAAATGGACTTCTTACTTAAGATCTTCACATTAGCAACTAATTAAATGAAAGCTTGATTATACTATTCTTTATTCTTAATCTCCTTAAGTTCCTCATCTTGCTTACAAGCTCATCAGTTGACAAATATTTTGCGTGCTCCATTAGAATAAATCTATCCATCCCCCCTTCTTCTCCTTGTATGATACAAGCATTTAATGGAACTTTTGTGATTATTTCTAGCATAACAAGATAAACTTCAGTATCAATCACATCTATAAGAAAATAAGTACTATATTTATTAAAGGGATGTCTTATGACTTTAGATATTTTAAAAGCTACTTTCCTGTCTCCTATTATTAGGATTAATTTCATATCATATATATCAATTATGGCTTTAGAAGATAGAAAAGGTCATCCTAAGATCTTCTACATATCAAAAATTACAAAATTAATAAGAAATATGAAATTGTCAACCTTAACTAAAGTATCTTCTATAATGTCCCTATAATACTTAATTGACTTATATGTTAATTAAATTCCCATCCTAGTTGTTTTAAGTTTGCCTAATCCTTATCTCTTAAATATGCAATATGGCATCAAACTAATGGTAGCTCCTAAATTCGCTAGTGCCCTTCCAATTGACAAACTACCAATATTATAAAGAATAGTAAAACTCCCTAGATCTTTGATTTTCTAGAGTAGCTTGTTTATAGGAAAATAGTGTACTCCTTACTCAAAGTAACCAACAATAACTCCTCGAGCCTCTTCTTCATTAAAAGGAGATTCTTTAAGTACTTAGCTATTTTGAAATCTATAAAAGAGCTTTAATAAAAGTAATGCTAACATGCAATTATTTCAAAAGCTTACAAAATTTTTCTTCCTTTATATCTTTTTTTAGGTTTACTCGCGTATGAAATTTTCAGCTGGTACTATTTTGACCACTTTCTTTTTTAGTTCTTCCTCTTCCTCTTTCTCTTTTTCCTTCTCCTCATCTTATATCACCTTTTCTTTTTCTTTCTCTTCCGTTTGAACTTTTAACTCCTTTCCACTCCTTAAAGCTATTACATTCACTCCCTTGAGTTTAGCTTGATTTTACTAAGTAACATACCTAGTTGCTTTTTGAAGATATGCTTAACAAGCTATCCAATCTAAAGTTCTATGTAATGGATGTAGGCTTATGGGTTTTAAAGGGATGCTTTAGTACACTGTAAATGAGCCTAGGATGCAATATTGAATTTTGTCATAAGCTCCTCAAGAACTAGTTTATTATTGATGTTGTTAAAATTTTTGTAGAGGCTTTAGTTATGATAGTTTCTCTACCCTAGATTATAAGTATTACTATAAGGATTATTATGATGATACTTCCCTATAAATTTAACTTGGTTAGTTGACTATCCTATATTGTTAGGTGTTTGAAATTTATAATTAGAGTGTCCACCATCACAAATTTCACAACTCATCACTTGTGTCGGTTAAGACGTCAATTCATACTATTGTTATTCTTACTCAAATCTTCTAACTTTGCCTTTAATGTTGTCACCACTTTAACATTATGGATAACTTATGATTTAGGCCATGATCTCGAGTTGTTTATAGCTATATTTTTAATTATTTTTTAAAATTTCTAAGAAGTTTTAAGATAAGTGGTCCCACCTAAAGATGCATAAATCAACTTTTTAGATAGGTAACTTAACCCACTATCAAATATTTATATTTGTAGTCCTAAATCAGGTCCTTAGTATGTGCACTTCTTTAATAACTCCTATCTCTCTCAAATATCATACAATGTCTCACTCTTTAATTGTTAAAAGGAGAAGATATTATTCCTAAGTTTTATTGTTTGTGCTAAAGGAAAGTACTTGATTTAACTTTTTAACTATGATAATAAATCTAATAGGTAAGGATTTTAACTATGATTTAGCTCTGTCCCCAAGGTAAAAAGGAATAACATCAACTGAATTGCATCCTCCCATTCTCAATTGATCTTGAAAGTGTCTCATATCTCTAAGAAGTTAGCAATATATGCATTTAGGTCTTCATCTGGCATCAAATTGCACAAGTTATTAAACCATATGAATCATATTAGACTTCATTTCAAAAGTATTAGCCTCCACTATTAGCCTAGTCATGCTAGATTCTGTCCTCATAAAAGATGATATAGTATAATCTTGTATAGTAATTTGTCTTTCACGTCCTATCATTTGTTTGGAAGTTATAACATCAAGGACCTAAATCTTGAAATTTAACCAACAAACATAAGATAAAAAAAAGAAAGTCCTAAAATAAATAAATATGAAAAAAATTAGATCAATAAATGTAAAGTGTTCCTAATATCATAGTCCAAGACAATGGTGTCAAAAACTTCATATAATGCTTTTGAACTAAAATAGTATTAAAGATTAACTAGGCAAGTGTACCTATTATTCTTATAATATAGTCTAGTGAATATGAGTTTTGTTCCCATGAAAATTATAAGTACTAGTACTAATCTTCTTTCTATTATCTAATATAACAAAATAAATTATTGAATTACAAGAAAAGACTATCAAAACTAAAATTACTAATCTAATATAATATTATAAAGTATAGAAAGAATAAGCCGATTGATTCATAATCAAGATCCAGATGAACCTAGAACCTTTATGTGCCTAAATTTGTTTTGATTTAATGATTAAACCTACCTTATTAGAATAGTATAAATTTGAAATTTATAACCATTTTTTCAATAAAATAGCCAATATCCTTAAGTTGATTGATTAAAATATCTTTTTATTCAAAACCATTAAGAATACATTACTACATTTGATAGATTTGAATTTAACCCAAAAGGTTTATATGGTCCTATATCTAAGATTCCATATGGTGCTTTTATTATTCATGCCATAATCTATTCATATATATGATTTCTTAATCCCTATATCATCATCATCATCACCCAGTTTGAAATCCTGTAACAAAGCAGGGTCTTGGGAGGTCTGATAGTATGCAGCCTTACCCCTATATAGTAGAGAGGCTATTTTCAGTAGACCTACATGCAAATGTGATAATGAAAAAGTGATGCAGGCTAACAAGGGTAAAAAAGGGAACATGAATATGAATAAAAATGACACACCCTGTCGGATTATGTAAAATCATGTAGAATTATTTAGAAGATTGTATAGCATTTTTAGAGATTAGAATAAGATACAAATTTCCATGTATCTTAGGAAATCTGATACTATATTTAGTATAGACAATTGTATAGATATTGACTATAGCTGTAACCTACTGAATTCATAAGAATGAAATTATCTCTTCTCTACTAATATTTTACATGGTATCAGAGTTGTTGGCTCTTTCCTAAAACTCTAATTTTTTCTCTAGTCATACTGACCGAGAGTTTCATCTCCACTATCCTTACTTAACGTCCTAGCCTTATCACTCAAATTTTCCTGCTCCTTTCCTTCATCTTACTGAATTAATCATGTCAGAATCACCCAGCAGTTCTGCTGAAATCATCAGCCCCTCTGTCGAAAATATTGTTACTGCTATACTCTAAATTTGTAGAATATTCAAGCTGCATACCAATTGAATGGGAAGAACTATTTAAAGTGGTCACAACTGGTCCGTACATTCCTAAAGTGGAGAGGGAAATTGAGCCATTTATTGGGCACTGTCCTTCACAGGATGATCCAAAATTTGCGGCATGGGATGAATCCCTATATATGAAATCTAAAATTGAATCAAAATGCTAACATATGATATGAATAATTCACAAAAACTTGGGTCTTTAATTAAATCCAAGAATCAATCTGACCATATAGTTTTAATGTTCATCTCATCTAGATCTATTCTAATTTATACTAAGGTAAAGAAATCTAATAACAGTCAAGAAAGAAAATAAGCTAGAAAAAGTAATTCCCATAAATTATTGAGATCTTGATTTTCTTTAGTTGAATCTTGATGGAATACTTTTATTTGTCTTTAAATTTACTCCTTTCTTGTTCCAAAATGCTCTAGTTTATCTCCCTATGATTACATTCTCATCTTTTGTCACTCTTTATCTTTTTAAACATAAATCCTAGAATTTTCATAAAAATTACTAATACGGGTCCATGTTGCACACGTGTTAGTATATCAATTTGATAATTGAACACAAAATTGCATATATGATGGTTTATCTTGAGAAAAAATTTTGAAGACATAATAACAAATATGAGTTTTGACCATGTTTGTTCATGTGGCAAATTCCTGAAGAAACATAATGAACTAGTAGCCTATATGATTAAAATATAGGTATATGTTGAACACTAAAATCATTTTAACTTGAATTTAATATGCACAAATTTGTTCCTTCTTTATTAAGGGACTAAAAGAATATTTGAAAAGAAAAAGCCATATTGAGTACCAAATCCTATAAAGACCATCAAAATTCAAGAAAAATACTCTAAAAATTGTGCTAAAACATTTTTAATTAGATCTTATCAAAAAACATTTGTAAATAGGATAAGTCCATATTAAAGGTTGAATTAAATGTGAGAAACTTGAATTATAAAAGTAATGATTATAGAAAGAGGGATGCATCTAAGAAGAAGAAAAGAGTGAAGTAAGATAAGTGGAGAATAAAAGAAAAGTCAGGGAAGATCTCTTTAGGTTCAAAACTTCATTAAATAATGTTATTGGCTATATCTTAGATAACTGATTAACATTAAGACCAAAAAGACTGGCCATAACCTACACAAAGGATAAGAATTTATATTGTCATTTACACCTTAATATTAGATAGACATTAATGAATATATAAACTTTAGAAAGTGATAAATAAGTTAAACAAAGAAGGAAGGTTAGGCCAATCCTTAGGTGATAATATGAAGGAAGTGCAAAGGAGAAATCCACCATAAAGGTTGAGAATTAGAGAACTAAGCAGAGAACCATACTCCCTTTAAAGGGTAATCCATATAAACATTACAGGGAATCATAAAAATTCAATATATTATTTAAGGAAGGTGTAACAAAGAAGAATTTGTAACAAGAAACTCAAGTTAGGCAAGTCAAAAAAGAGAAAAAAAAGGTCTCTAAAATCATTCAGCCTTATAAGGACTCTATGGTAGAAACTTTTTAAATAGTTAATCTTTGGTTTTAAAAAGTATATTAGATTATATATGTAGTTAAATGGATAATTTATTTTTTTTATTCCTTAAAAAATACGAGAATCTCCATAGATAGGCTAAAATATGTATCAATGATCATGTTTATAACATTAGGAAAATGGTCAAAATAATAATGAATATGAAAAAGTTCTACGAAATTAGGAGGCCGTTTGTGTATAATTTTATAATTAGCAAGCACTATATCAACGTAGAAAATTCTTTCACCCTATCAATTTCTAATGAAATTTCCAATATTGAATGGATCCACAAAGGTACTAAGGAATTTGAGAATGATAAAACAATTTTACAAAATGTTGTAAAAGAAAAACAATTTATAAAAATTAGACATTAAAGGTCCAATAAAACATTTTAGGGAGAGTCAATCACATAAATCAAATAATTCATGGGAAGAAAACTTAAAGAGTTTAAAATTTTAAAAATTAAGCTACGAATAAAATCCCAAAAAGCCTTTGAAAATTTTACTTGATCACTTAGCCATTTTTATACGGAGTCTAGATTATATGATTTTATTAAAAAAGTATGTTTTTTCCCATCAATAAAATATGGATCCTCTATTCAAACTACTCAAACAAAAGAGAAGAAATTTTACAATTAAGAGATAATAAACTATAGAGGAGGAGGTGACCAATTTGTTAGAATTAGGTTTTAGTAGAGAATTCATCTATCTAAATCGACTCATTAACATGGTCATAGTGAAGAAAATGAGTGGGAAGTGGAGAATGTGTGTAATGTAATTAGTGTATCTTAGGTTAAAAGGTTACTATGTTTTAGGTATTCTTTGTTTATGTTTGTGAAAATTTTCATAAACATAAACAAAGAATGCCTAAAACATAGTTACCTCTTACTAAAGATAGACAAATTATTATATGCCATATTAGGCTACCAAATATTAAGCTTTATGGATGATTACTCTAGATACAAGTAGATAAAGATAAATGAAGCAAATAAGGAAAAGATAACCTTCTTTATGTATAAGAGGATCTATTATTCCATAATCATGTCTTTCAACTTAAATTATGTAGGGGGAATCTATTATAGGTTAGTAAACCTAGGTTTTCACAAAAAAACTTTAGAGGAATATGGAGGTTATATCGACAACATGATAAAAAAGAATGAGATAAGAGGAAATGATGTTTTTTATATGGAAGAATACTTCTCAAACTTAACAGGTAAAATATTAAACATAACCTATAAAAATGCATACTAAATGTAGGGATAGGTAAATTTCTTAGATTCATGTCCCTAATAAGTTAATCAAAGAAATCCACAAAGAATTAAGGTTATCACCTAAAAATATGAATAAAGTATAAAGGCTATTAAATAGGATAACTAGCCTATTAAGATTTTGTGTCATGATAGGTTGATTATTATTTGTCATTTTTTTACATACTATGAAATTTAAAGGAATTTAAGTGGTTTAAGAGTGTCAATAGACCTTTGAACAATAAAAGGATCACCTATAAAGTCAACAATTTCTATTAACACTAAGATTAGGAGAATCGTTAAATGTTTGTATAAACACTTTAATTGTAACCTTTAAATTCATTTTGATTTAAAAAGAGGTTAATAATCAAAGGGAAAAATATTATATAAGGAATCTATTACAAGGAACATATTTTAAATATATAAAATTGGAGAAGGTAGTTGAAGCACCACTCATTAGGTGAGAAATTTGAGGTCTTATTTTTAGGTACACCGTTAATGTGTGCATGTATCTATCATTATAATAAGTAACTTATAACCTAGATGTATTAGAAAGATTGGTTAAATTATCAATTAAATTTAGAGGGTTCAAAATCAATTACATCATAAAAAGCTCTTTAAAATTGAAGTCATAGTAGACTTAGTATTGGAAATATCAATGCGCTTTGAAAAAGGAGAAGAAATATTCAAAAACAAGTAGTAACAGAAATACAATATATGTAAATAAGGCCACGATAGACAGGAGTAGTGAAGTAGGGATATATTTGGAAGGACTAATGAAAATAATAATATATTTTATAGTTCATCATCAATTTAAAATGCCTAATAAAGAAATGAAATATGAGGTACTAGTATTGGAGTTAAAATTAGCCTATAAAGTAAAAAATGAAGTTTATAATCATAAAGGTAGACTCAAATCTTAGTAATCTAACTCAATAACATGTACAAGGTGAAGGAAGACAAATTGGAAAAGTAAAATGATAAATTTAGGGATATTACTAAAAATATACATGCAAACATCAAATGATACCTTAGTAATAAAATTACAAGGCTAACTATTTATCTAAAATAAAAGTCAACAGAGTGTCTTGTCTCAAGGGAATTTTTATAGTGGATAAATGAGCCAATTTCAAACCAAATAAAATAGGTGGATGTTGCTGAGGAGAATGAAGTAGTTGGGCATATTCAATTAAAAAATACCTATTAGAGGGAAAACTATGAAAAGATAAAAAGGTAAAAAAAAACCTTGTAGCACAAGCCTTTATGCATTCAATAGTTGATAAGTAATTGTTTATGACATCTTTTAATCTTCTATATCTTTCCTTAATTTATAAGGTATCTCAAATGCCTCAAAGTTTCATTTTATTATTTTAAAGATTGTTGGAAGCAAAACCTTTAGTCAATATGACAAATAAAGTAGTAAACAATTTTTAAAAATAAAACATAATTTGTAGATATGACATTCCCCTAATAATTATTAAAAAAATCACACAATTTATGATCAATCAGAGAATTTATAAGGAACTGAAAATCAAACATAAAAAATCAATAACATATTTAAAAGCGAAAAAAGTGTTTGAGGTCATATATAAAACTGTATTATAAGAAATGAAAGTTATGGTAGATGATGTAAATGATACTTAGGCTTGAGATATATATCATAGTATAGGTATACCAAACATTCCTAAGAACATCCATTGGAAAAACACCATTTAGTATTAATTTTAGATTGGAAGCATTATTTCCTATAAATTTGAAATTATCAAGCCTAAGGGTGTAGGTGTATCAACCGTAAGCAGCAATAAAAAAATACACTTAGTTGGATCAAACAAAAGAATGTAAAGACCATATAAGTGTAAAAAAAAAACATAGTAACAAAGGGTCAGATAATAAAATTCTTATAAGACAATAGACCAAAATCTTTAAAATGGTGACTTATTAATACAAAAATCAAAATTTTCTTAAAGATGTAATTCACATGGAAAGCTCACACATAAGTGTTCAAGTAGATACCTTTTTAAATTCATAATCATACTGTAACACCCCAACTCCCGCTGAACCCGAACCCGATATCGATGGTGATACCCGGATCCGTGTCCCGCGAGGGTGGCG
>JANQBM010000002.1:21440371-21479249 GCA_025594535.1 Erythroxylum domingense | reverse complement strand
AAGAAAATCCTAAGTCTTTAGAAGGCAACCCAAGACTTAGGATTTTCTTTTGTTATATTACTTTCATATTTTACTTCATTTTTGTTGTTTGATTTTTTTCAATTATTTTATTTATATTGCTATTTCTTTTAGTTCTTTTAATCCTTTCCTTTTCTTTTATTTTTACAAGGACAAGTTAACATTGGATGGATCAACATCAAGAACTCATCACTATCAGGAAAGTACCAAACAACCCTCTCACTTGCATGTTTAATTTTATTATGACCATTGAGGATAATGTCAAATTTTAAGTGTAGGGATGAGTTAGCTAAATTCTAAATATTTAATTGAATTCTTCTAATGTATTATAATCCTGATTATAAATTTTATTAAACAATGCCTTGAATTCGTTAAGGTCTGTCAATGAATACTATATGTTGTTGTTGAATATTGATTTGAGTTGATGTGTAAGAAAATGATGGTTAGAAGGAAGTTAATTTTCTAAGTTATATTTTTCGTAATAATTTAAATTTTCAAGTTAAATGAAAATTTCATATTATTTACACACTTATATACCCATCTTTTTTGTGAGATTTTGAGCTTAAGGAGCAAATTTTATAAAAATTTTAAAGCTCTTTTTATTCTTCCATATGTGTGTTATCATATATAATAGGATAATTCTAGAACTTGCTTTTATTATGCATATCGAGACCATATTTGTTAAATTAGAGCATTGATATGATGAAGGCATTTAGATTCACTAACTTGCTTTACCTTATTTCCTTGAAATCACTGTAACTAAAAATTTACCTTTAGGAATAACCAAGTTGAGTCTTAGCCTTTTCCATTGATTAAACCAAAATTATAAACCTTTAACCTATTTTTCTTTGAAGACTTTTTATTTTTGAACCCTTAAGGTTATTTACATTATTTACTTATTCGAGACTTAAAATTTATAAAAGGTCCAATATTTTTTGATTTATGGTACTGATTGGAATACTGCAAAAAAAAGGGTTATGGTACTAATAGAGTTACATTGAAAGAATCTATGTATTTTGTAAACAAGTATTGTAATATTTCTTTGAATAAATTTCCTTCATTTAAACCCTTTTTATTGTCCCTAAACCCCGATACAACCCTATAAAGAAGTTTTCATTTTTGTTCTATTTTGTACATAAGTGGTGGAGATGTGATTCTATTGCAAGCATATAGTAAGAGTTGTAATTTTGCTCTTTCAGTTAAGGAGGTGAGAAATTAGAATCTTTTTCACCTAATTTTCAACCATATAATTATCTCTGACCTCTCTCTACTTTTTGTTTCCCCTCGTTTTGCTTATTTTACCTTTATGCCCTTTTCTTTCCCCTTCCTACTTCACCAGTTTAGTTCCTATAGGTGGGGTTGCTGGTAATTTCTAGTGGAACGGAGATAGGTGGAGGCTTACTCCTCTCTGGAGGGTCTTTTAGATATGGGAGACCCTTCACCATCAATGGAGTTGTTCCCCACTTTGTCCCGTGAGAAGCTTAAAGGCAAGGAGGTAGCAAAGTCTAACGGGTTGAAGGATATCGGCGATAATAATTAGCATAAGTTGATGACTGTTGGAGCTTGGAAAAATAAGATCAGTGTTCAGCACAACAAAGGTAAATTAAAATACTACCTAAATGTTCTTCAAGATGGAATCTTCTTTTCTCCGATGGAGTTGTTAAAAGTAAGAGCCAGAGCTTGGTCGAATGCTTTGGTTGGTTTTTTCTAGTCTAAAAGATTGGCTTTCCCAATGGTTAATGCATGGGCAATGGCACGATGTGGTAAGAAAGGTCTTGAAAAAGTAATGCTTAAGGAGGATAGGTCGATGTTATTCAAGTTTTCTGAGAACTCTAATTTGTCTGAGATCATTGAATAAGGACCGTGGCACATTAGGGACCAGCCCCTATTTTTACAACAATGGAAACCAGGTATGGGTTTGGATAGAGGTTCAATCAATGTTATTCCTTTATGGGTATGATTTCATAGTCTATCAATGGAGTATTGGATGGTGGAGGGTTTGAATCATCTAGAGAGTGCTTTGGGTAAACCAATCTATATGGACTCTCAAACTACAGCAATGGAAAGAATTGGGTATCAAGATATGCATTGAAATCCCAAAGAATGCTTCTTTACTAGAAACCATGCCTACCCTTTGTCTTGGAGAAACAGGTGAGCTAGTTAGAGATGAAATATCTATTTCCTATCCCTAGAAACCTGCATCTACTAGCAAAAAGTGGGTTGCTACTGGTAGAATTATAAAGTCTGGTTGGCATGATGATTTACTTACAAAAGAGATTTTGTATGAGGGACAAGTGAGAATAACAGAACAGGGATAAAATCTAAAGATGAATGGGAATGATACAAGCTTGGTTTATTCTTCAAAAGTGACACAAAATGAATACACTTAGGTGCGCAAGGAAAATGTAAGAGAAGTACTAGTGTCTGGGACTAATCTAGAGAAGTTTAAGGAGTTGGGAAATGATATGGTTAAAGCTCTTTCAGGGGCACTGGAGAAAGACAATGAAAATTATGGGGAGATGGTTTATGCAAGTGGGAGTTTGAGTCTAGAGGAGCCTTCACACCCTCTTAATCCTTTTAATAGTAATCAAATAGCAAAGGGAGTTGGAAGCAAATTAGTAGGAAGGCAGAATAATCGATTGAAGGGCAAAATAATATGGAGTCTGTTGATTCAGAAGGTACAGATCTAAGTAATATTCTAGGGATGGAAGCATAATCAGATATGGAAGTAGGTGATCCCAGCCTGTTTTTAATCAGAGTTACTAAAAGGATTGTTGGTAAGAAAAAAGGCAAGAAAAAAAGTATAAAGGAGTTATATCCCCGGAATGTCTTTTTTACCGGTTCCATTACATATCGCTACTAATATAGAACACATGAGGCCTTAATAATCCCCTTAAAAAGTTGATGGTATAGGAAGTAGTAGCAAACAAAAAACCTATTTTAGTAGGACTTCTAGGAATGAAAATAAAGGCTACTGCTGTTTAGAATGGGATGGCTTTTTTAGGTTCTAAATAGAATTTTTTCTCAAACCACATCCATCATTATAATGGAAGGATTTTGTATTGGTACAATACTAACAAGCTCGAGGAGCATGTAGTAAGGATAGGGGATCAATTCATTTATCTGCACTACTAGTTAATAGGTAAGTTCCATTTTGAGGTTACAATTATATATGCCTATAATTTTGCTTTTCAACGAACTAAGTTGTGGGAGGAGATTTAGGATTTATAAGTGGGTATGCAAGACCCGTGGTTAGTGCTAGGAGATTTTAACTGTTTTCTAAGATCAGATGAAGCAGAAGGTGGTGTGGGTTTCCATATGGGATCAGGAGTAAAACTCAATCAGCTGCTCCAAAATACTGATTTAGTGGATCTTAGAGGTCTTGGCAGGTGGTTCACTTGGGAGAATAAGCAAAAAGGTAATATGTTTATTAGGAAAGAATTAGATAGAGCTTTGGTGAACCAAAGATTGCTCAACTCTTTCCCTACAGCTTCGGTAGTGTTTGGAGAGCTTGGTTTTTCTAATCATGCATCTATTTTAGTTCAACAGATGTGTGTTGGCTCAAAGATAGGGGAACCATTCAAATTCTTTAATAGTTTAACGCAGATAAAAGGTTTTATGTCAATGATTTACAGGGTTTGGGAAACAAAAATAGCCAAGCATAAAGCTTATCAGCTTATGGAGAAATTAAGGCTTGTAAAAATTGCTATTAAACAGTTTAGTAAAGATAGAACACGAGATTTGCAAGAAATGGGTAAATCATTGGCTGAGGTTCAAAAGCAGTGCTATACTGATCCCGTTAATGACAGATTAAGAAATATTAAAGCATACCGGATGAAGAGCTATCAGGAAGCACTAAAACTTCATAATTCTATCATCAAGAAAAAAGCGAGACAGACATGGCTCAAAGAGAGAGATATAAATTCAAGTTTTTTCCAGGCATCGATGTTAGCTTGGAGAAATATTAACACCATTATAGAATTGAAGGATGAGGAGGGAAATAAATTAACTAGTCAACTGGAGATTTCTGATCATATCTGAGGTTTCTTTATTAAGCTAATAAGGAGCCCTGAAGTTTAGCAGAACAAATTTGGGGTTAAAATGTGTTGGATTTCTATCCAAGTCAAAGTACCCTAGAGATGTTTAATGCACCATTCACTTCTCAATAAGTGAAAGAGGTGTTATTTAGTAGACTTGGAACATAACGGGGCCTCTTTTAATAGAACCAATGCTAGAGTTTTTTTCTTTTGGATCACTATTGAAGGAGATCAACCACACGTACATATGCTCGATTCCTAAGAAGGAAAGATCAGAGAGGATCACAAACTATCGTCCAATTTCATGTTGCTTAACTGTTTATAAGATTATAGCGTCCTTATTGGCTGATAAATTGAAAGCAGTGTTAGATAAGGTGGTAAATAAGTCTCGAAGGGCTTTTCTCCCATCGAGAAGCATTGGGGATAATATATTAATATTGCAAGACTTGCTGGGTGAATAACACACTAGAAAAAAGATCAAGATTTGTGCTTTAAAGATTGATTTATTTAAAGCCTTTGACACCATTAGCTGGGGTTATTTGAGAGATTGTTTGGAAGCCATTGGTTTACCTTTAAGATTTCGCCAGTGGATCTTCCAATGTATCCAAATTACCTCGATGAGTGTCTTAATCAATGGGATTCATACGAAATCGTTTCATAACATTAGAGGGTTTAGGCAAAGGGACCCTCTCTCTCCTTACCTATTCACCCTAGCTATGGAGCGATTATCTAGATTACTAACTAAAATTGTGGAAAGTAATGGTTTGTTTTAGTATCACTATAAATGTAGGGATTTGAAATTGTCACATTTGCTTTATGTTGATGATGAGATTCTCTTATACAAGGCCAAACCACATTTCATTACAATGATGATGAGTTTGATGAATACTTGTCGGGGATGAAGTTGAATGTCCAGAAGGGCAAAGTATATGTTTCTTCAAATGCTAGGAATCCATAGTGGATAACCAATTTGGTAGGGTTTTCTCTCTAGGAAACTCCTTTCCGGTACCTTGGAGTCCCTATTACTTCAAGTAAGCTAAAATTTTCAGATTTTATACCTTTGTTGGAGAAATTGAAAGCTAGAATTTATGCTGGGCAGAACAAATTTTTATCACTTACTGCTAGAGTCACTCTCGTTATGTCAGTTTTGAATAGGATGCATATACACTAGGCTGCTCACATGGTAATTCCTAAGAAAGTGATCAAGGAAATGGAGAGGTTTGTTAAACTCCTTTTTATGGAATGGGAAACATGATAATAGCAAGGGGATAAAGGTAAAATGAGCGTAATTATTGTGCCTAAAAAACTTGTGGGATTAGGTATTATCTCGATTATTCAAATGCAAACGATTTTACTAATGAAGAGAATATAGAGATTATTTGTTCATAAAGAAGCATTGTAGCTTAAGTGGGTGCAAATCTACCGCCTTAATAGCCAAAGTTTTTGGTAACTTCAGTTGAGGTGTGATCACTCATGGATTTGTAAGAGTATGTTGAACCTTAGGGAAAAGATATTTCCTTTTATTAAGTACAGGGTAGGGAATGGTGAAGATGTTAGCTTTTGGTTTGATAATTGGTCCATTTTTAGTCATCTATGGTTACGGAATGACTTATAAGCTTTACAAAATAGGATTTCTAAGGAGGCTAAAGTTGCTTGGTTTGTCTGGGAGAGGAATAGGAAGAACAATTTCATTTTTTCACCTACTAGACAACTATATTGTTGAGTTGCAAATCACCACTAGGTTTGATAAGGTGATATGGGTTGCCCACACTATAGAGATGGCATCTTTGGAAGAAGTACCATGGGCTAACTTAGTGTCGAAGCAGGTTCTAAGTCTAAAATTTACTATTTTCTTGTGGTTAACTATTAAGAATCGGCTGAGACTGAAGGATCGATGGTTCAGAAGTTTTGACCCTCGTTGCATTTTATGTAAACATGTAAATGAGAGTATAAATCATTTGTTTTTTGAATGTGAACATACCAAAGTGGTGTGGAGTAGAATTTTAAACATGATTAGGATCTCAAGTTTCTCCTTTGGATGGAATGAAGCATTGAATGATATCATGTGGTAATCCAAATCAGGACAACGAAATAGTCTTATTATTAAGACATCGTTTCAGATGGTGATCTATTATATATAGAGGGAGAGGAATAGGAGAATCTATAAGAAAGAAGAGCAACATAAATATGAGCTTGCTGAGACAATAGTTAACTTGATTAGAGAGACTACGATAACCAAAGGGAAGCAAGATAACATCAGCCAAGAAGTTAGACTGATATGGTTAATTTAATTATTTTTGTTATTATTAGGTGTACTGTTATAAAAGTGTTAATTTTTTTTGATATCCTTATAAAGGATTGTATATAAGTTTTTAGCTTTGGTAATATATTTTCAGTTTTAAATTTTCAAAAAAGGAGGTGAGACCACCGCACAAGTCTCGCTATCAATGTAATCAATAGTACATTTTTGTTTTCGCATCCCTACCTCATTCTGTAGTAAATTTTCTCGTGACAACTTAGGGAAGTCATCATTGGGCCCTAAAGATTCATCTTTCTCCATGCTAGAAAAGGCTAGGCTAGTGCAAGGTCATCTCAACGGGGCTCGCCCCTCAATTGTCGTACCTAGGAGGACTAAAACTGGAGAAGGTGGTTTACACAGGAAAAAGGAGAGTAGGCATAATTAGAAAAGTTTTAAGGATATTTCTGTAAAAACAGCTAGAGAGAAGTAAGAGTAAAAGTAATAATTGAATATTATGAGTATAAAGGTTTTAGTTAAGAAAAATTCTTCAAGGTATAAAGGATTAGTATAGGTAATAAAGAAAACATAAACTTGGTTTTGTTGAACAGAATGACTAGAAGTATATAATCCATTGTGATTTGCCTTGAAAAGCTTAAAAGAATCTAAAGGTGACCTAAGATTTAGCCTTAAGTCATAATTAAAAAAGTTCTAAAGTGCTATTAATTCATACTTGCACTAAATTTCATATAAACTTTCAACAATATGAGTGAATGAAGCAACATGACCAATGCTTTAAAGAATTTTAAGCAAAATAAAATCATCATTAGGTCAAACACAAACACAAACATGAAATATATCCATTTTTATGAGCAATCAACAAATATTAAAGGACCTAATCATCTAGATTTAATTTTTTTAAGGAAAAATCAAATTTATTGAGTTAAAAAAAGTACTTATTGTCAATGTAAGAACTCCTGAAAAAAAGATTTATCATATGACGCCTTTTTTTACTCTACTATGTCTAAAAAGATAGCCAACATACATTTCTAAAAAGTGCCTAGTGCATTGCAAATTCCAAATGGCATTATTCAAAATGCAAAGGTGCCATAGGGATATATAAATATGTTCTTCTCTTGGTCCTCTAGTGCTATGACTATTTAATTGTATCTAAAATAGTCATTAAGGAAACAATAATACTTATGCCCCACTAACTAATCCATCATATAATTAATAAATGGCAAAGGAAAGTGATATTTTCATGTGGATTTATTCAAATTCTTTTATTTAATGCAAATTCTTGATTCAGTAAAAGTTCTGTACAAATTAACTTATTATTCTTATTCATCATTCCTCCCTTTTTAGGCACTACTTGCACTAGACTTACCCACACACTATTTGAAATTGGATAAATCAATCTTACATCAACTAGTTTAAAACCTCTTTCCTAACTATATCTTTGGTCGATCTAAGTCTATGTTATGCTTTAAATGATGGTTTTCAATTATCTTTTAATAAAATGTGATGTATGCATATATATGGCTTAAGTTAATTAATATTTTCTAAAGGCCACCTAACTAAATGCTTATGGCCCCTTAACACCCTTAATAACTTAGCTTATTCTTTAATAGAGATTAGTAAGGAAAACTGGTTAAATTGAGAACTCAAAAAGATATACATAAAAAAGGCAAGTTGATAATGATTTTAGTTCAAAATTTTGTCAGTTTTCAATTAATCTAATAGGATGTGAAGTGTTGTCTCCTAAGCCTTTGGATTATTTCTTTCTACTTGTCTCAAATGAGTCCGCCCATAATAAGTACTCTATTACCTTTTTATCCTTTATAATAAAATACTTATCTTACAATAGGCTAGCCTCTAAGGGGTCCAATTTACCTATATAATTAGATACCCTAACTTTTATCTAATCAATCTGAAAGCAACTATTGCTTTCTTCATGATACATTATAGCTCTAAGGACATCAAAAATAACCTCTTTTTCTTACAATTGAAGGTCTGGTTTTTGAGCATGAATATGCTCTTTCCCAATCTCCATGAATGATCTTCTAAGTACGATAAGGATCTTTTTATTTTCCTCTATGTTAAGAACTTTCAAATATTTAATAAAGGTAAACTTATAGCACATCTTCAATTACTCCTCTAAAGTTTCTGAAAGAGATATCAACCAATTGTAGTGTCATTGTGATGGGTTTTGTTAAACCTAAACTTAACATTTTTATGATATATGGTGACATTAAGTTTATATTAGGCCTAAATTGCATTATTCCTTCTTGAATGCTACTTTATTATTAAACATAAGATGATGAAACTCCTTGAATCATTGAGCTTTTTGGGTGACTTCCTCTACAAGATGACATCTTACTCTTTAGTAAGTGCAACTATTTCATAATTCCCAAAGCTTCCTGATTGTGATTATTTTGAGTTAGTCAATATTGTAATACTACAAGTGCACCACGTAGCTGTAGTTAGTACTGGCAAATATGGGTCGATCCTACAAGGATGATAAGTACTAGTAATTACTCTTATTTTATTATCTAACTTATATATTGATTGACGTTGAATTAATAAAAGTAAAATTAAACAATTAAAATAAACAAGTAGCATGATTTAAAGAAAAGAATTGGCGACACTAAATTAATAACCGATATTAAATAATTAGTACCAGGCTTTAAATCCCTATAAACCCTTAACTGATTAATTATTTATAATGAAATTATTTTGCTGATTAATTAGACCGTGGAGATTCCTAAGGTATGCTAATAGCTAACCTTGAGTCCACTAACAACTAATCATAAGGTCTCCAAATGAATTACTTTGGTTAAAACTTGTAGGATTGTGTTACCATATTATGAATCCCTCTATAAGATTTGACCCTAATCCAAAAGATTTATGCCATCCTATCTCTAAGATTGCAATCAACTCTTTCCAATTATCGTAGATCTGTTCAAACCTATGATTTATCAATCGCTAAGTATGAAATCAAATTAAAGTCTAAAAATAAAATTCATAGACAATAAATAAAACGGATAATTGGATCTCAGTAATCAACAACCATAATTGCATTAACAAAAGAATCAAAACATGTCAAAGTATTCAACTAGGGTTCATCTGACCTAGATATTAATAGAAAATTTAACTATACATCAGCAATCACGAAACCATATCCATATAAACAAAAAATAGAAAAGAAAACATCATAATCATAATTCTAGATCTCCTTGATTGTTCTCTATCATGTATTATGACAATGTAGGCATCTGATCTTGTTTTCTAATGGATCTGTAGATAAAATCCCACATCTTCCCCTTCTTAAGCTCCAAATCACCTCTGGACTCGCCTCTGAGCCTCTAAACCTCTGAAGATGATGTCAACCGCACACAACCATGCATAGGAACGTGCATAACTAGAAATCGTTGGATATTGCAAAATTGTATGGTTGTGCACTCCTTCTAAATTGCTAATTTTCTTTTTTACGCCATATTTTCATTCAAATTCCTCTCCTTTAAGTCCATGAAGGCAATTATCACCTGTAAACACACTTGAAGGATATTAATCAACAAATGTATAACAAAAGTATAAAATATCAAGCAAGAATATAGTCAATATAGGGTAAAAATATGGTCAATTAATCATCTATCAAATATCCCCATACTTACGTTTTTTCTTATCCTCAAGGAAACTATAATCAAAATTATAAATTTCACAACATCATTCTATCATCAATTTCAACCTGTCCATTTATACTATACATCATTATATCTTACCGAATCAAATTAATATGCAATCAGAATCAAGCTGTCATAAAATTAACTTCCTAAGTAATATTAATAATAATCACATCAATAATCGCATTAAAATCAGAAGCATACATCTTTACACTCTCAACAAGATTTCATTCAATGTGCTCACCTGTTTAGGGTGAAAAGTGTTAAGAATCTCAATCAGTGCATAGCAGAATTCTTACCATAGGCTTGTAGTAAAATCACATCTCAATCACTTATGTACAAACTAGTAACAAAAATCAAAAGGTCTTTGTACTGATTGTGATGAGGCTTAGGTAAGGTATGAATGGGTTGATCAAAAGGGTTAAAAGTGAAGGAAATTTACTCATGAAATATTTCAACAACATGCATAATAAAGCAAGTTCTAGAATTATCCTACTATGCAATGATAACACACACATGAAAGAATAAAAAATCTTTAAAAATTTTAAAAAATTGCTCTTTAGGCTTAAAAACTCATGAAAAAATTATAAGTATATTTGTGTAAATAATATGCAAACTTCATCAAATTGAATATTTCAATTCTTACAAAAAATATGACTTAGAAAACTAATTTCATTCTAACTATCATTTTTGCACACTAGTTCAAATCAATATTTAACAACAACATATAGTATTCATGGAAGATCTCAACCAATTCAAGACATCATTTTATAAAATTTATAAATAGTATTATAATAAACTTTAAGGATTTAGTTAAAAATTTAGAATTTAGTCAACCCATCCCCATACTTAAAACTGGACATTATCCTCAATATATAGAATACAATTAAATATGTAAGTGAGAGGGTTGTCCGGTACCTTCCTGATTGTGGCAATTTCTTGATGTTGATCCATCCAATGTTTACTTGACCTTGCAAAAATAAAAGAAAAAGAAAGGATAAAAAGAAACAAAGAAAATAACATAACTGGAAACAATCAAACAAAAAATATGAAATAAAATACGAAAGTAATATAACAAAAGAAAATCCTAAATCTTAGGTTGCCTCCCAAGGAGTGCTTAGTTAACTTCTTTAACTCGACGTATCTTTCACTCATGGTAGTTCAAATGAATCATTTGATTATAGCCTAACTACAAGTTTCATAACCTGTAAGTAAGCTACCTAACTGTGCTTTCTACCACTTTTCTTCCTCGTTTTCTTCTTTTGATTATTCTTTTGATTTTATGGCTTCTTGGGTGGGCCCTTATAAGTGGAACTTTACAGCCCTATGTCAAAAATTTTCTCTCTCTTGATAGTATCCATAATTTCAAAAGGATTTTCCTTAACGTCACAGACTCTAAATGCAATCCTCTTGTCTCCAACTCTTAGAGTTAACTCACCTCCATTAATTTTTATAAGAGACTTGGTGGTTGCTAAAAATGGTTGCCCAAGGATAATCAGTATCTCTAACTCTTTATCTAAGTCTAGGATCGTAAAATCAATAGGAAAGGTGAATTTATCAACCTGGATAGGTACATCCTTGATTATGCCTCTAGGATGGTGAAGTGACCTGTCAACCATTTGTAAGCACATCCTAGTCAATGTTAGTTCACCTAATTCTATATTTTTACATAGAGTGTAAGGCATCATACTCATGTCAACTCCTAAATCTATAAAAACCTTGTCAACTTTAACACTACAGATAGTACAAGGAATATAAAAGTTCCCTAAGTCACCTTATTTTTATGTTAGTGTTGTTACCTTGTTGGAGCTCTCTTTCATTAGTGATTCAATCTCCAACTTCTTCGGGTTTTTTTGTTTAATAACTTCTCTTTTATAGATTCAACAAAGGCGAGTCGCGTAGTTAGTTTTCCTATATATTAAGGACCTTATTTAACTCTACTTCTTTTAACTTTCTCTACGCTAAGATAGGGTATGAAATTGTAAGTTAATAATCCTCAATTTTCTTCATATTATATTTACTTTGCATGAAATTTTTGCTAGCTCTTTTCTGATTTGTAACTCTTTCTTTTTCCTTTGGAAGCTTTCTTTGAAATATCCCTCTATTCATGAAATCAACCTTTGTCTTTCCTTTATTCTCAAATTTGCATCGGTCAATTTTCATTTTAGCAAGGATTTCCTTATTTTTACATTGTTAGAGCTTTCCTTGATCAGCACTTCACTCTCTAATTTCTTCAGTTTGTCTTCATTTAATAACTTCTCTTTTTCAGATTCAGCAAAGGCAAGTCAGTGCTTAGTTGTCCTATTATATCAAGGACCTCATTCAACTCCATTTCTTTTGACTTTCTTTACGCTAAGATGGGGTATGCGATGTTGGTTGATACTCCTTGACTTTCTTTATATTATATTTACTTTGCATGAAATATTCGTTAGCCCTTTTTTGAATAGTAACTTTTCTTTTTATTTTGGAAGCTCTTTTTAAAATGTACCTCCATTCACAAAGTCATCCTTTGTCTTTTCTTTATTCTCAAATTCATGTCGTTCAGCTTTCATTTTAGTAATGATTTCCTTATTGTTACCTTATTGGAGCTCTCTTTAATTAACGTTTCACTCTCCAACTTCTTCGATTCCTCTTCATCTAATAACTTCACTTTTATAGATTCAGCAAGGGCAAGTCGGTATTTAGTTATCCTATTATATCAAAGACCTCATTCAACTTTACTTTTTTTTACTTTCTCTACATTAAGATAGGGTATAGATCGCAAGTTGATACTACTTAATTTTCTACATATTATATTTACTCTATATCAAATGTTCATTATCACTTTTCTAATCTTTAACTCTTTTATTTTCTTCTGGAAGCTCTCTTTAAAACGTCCCTCCATTCATGAAACTAACCTTTGTCTTTTCTTTATTCTCAAATTCACGTCGGTCAACTTTCATTTTAGTAAGGATTTCTATTAATTTTTCTCTAATTCTTACATCCCTTTCATCTTCAGCTTGTGTGAATTTCTTTTTAGTGGCCCTGGTTATTGCCATTATCCTTTCCTTTGAATTTGTTTTAGTTGTGCTAGGAAAACTCTCTTTAGGTCTCCATTATGGATTTGTCCAATTGGTTAAATGTTTTCTCCAATTTTTTATTGATGCTTTGTTTTGTTAATGTTTCGTCTTTAAATCATAAATGAGTTCCAGTATCAACTCATCCATCCCCAGTTTCTTTGGTTGTGATGTTTGTGCTTAAAATCCAGGTGGAGGGTTATTTCTTTGTTATCCCTGATTTCCCTATGAGAAGTTGGGGTGGTTCCTCCATTCCGAAATGGATGTGTTATTATAGGGTTATTTTGGTTTCTTGGAGCATTACCCAAATAGTCTACATGTTCAGGTTGATCGGATTGACAATCTTATCTTGGGTGATCTAACCCATATGATTCACACTGCATCACTCTTCCCTATAAAGTCGTAGTAATATTGTTTATCTTCTTGCTCAAGGCTTCCACTTGACTCACCAGTCTCATTACCGTATCTACTTCGTATACTCTAAATGGCCTATTGGTGGTTTGTGCTCTAGTTAAGCACTATTAGTAGTTATTCATGGCCATATCCTCTATTAAATCTTAGGCCACTTCAGTTGTCTTGTTTTTCAGCATCCTTCCAGCTATTGCATTGATTAACTGCCTAATGTTTTGACTTATCCCATTATAAAATGTTTGGATTTCCATTCGCAGAGGTAATCCATTATATGGGCATCGTTGAAGCATCTCCTTAAAACTCTCCTAAGTTTCGTACAATGATTCTCCTTCATTTTGAAAGTAAGACAAGATGTCATTCCTCCACTTCATAGTCTTTGCAGGAGGAAAGTATTTCAATAAAACAATTGCACAACTTGATCCTAGGTGGTAGTGACGAAGATGGTATAAAATTAAGCCACTGTTTTGGTTTTCCTCTTAAAGAGAAAGGAAATAAACACAATCTAATGGAATCATCATGTGCTCCATTTATTTTAAACATAACTTAGATCCCTAAAAAGTTAGAGAATTGTGCGTTAGGGTCCTTATCTCAGAGCTTGTCAAATTGGATTGACTGTTGCACCATTTGAATGATGCTCAGCTTGATCTCAAAATTGTTCGCTTGTATAGTCGATCTCATGATGTTGGATTCTGTGCCATTTAAGTTTGGCATAGCATAGTCGAACATTGTCCGCAGTTGGTCCACCATATTGTGTGATTCTTAAATGTTCGCGTGACATTTCAAACCCTTTATTCATTGATCTAGTTCATACTCCTTAAGTTTTTTCTACGACAGTTCCTACGCATAGTTCTTTGTATCTCAAGATTTATGTTAAATAAGTTCTCAATGTTACTCCGGGTCATAAACTAACCTAGTCTCTAGCCTAAACTAAGGAAATAACCTATCTAACAAAAATATATTAAATAACGTAAAGTAAAAACAAATACTTAAATAAAAATTTTTAATAAAAACAAATAATTAAAGCAAATTAACAATAAAAAGAAATGATTAAAGTAATAAAACTCAAGTGTTCCTAATATCACCAACTATGATAACGACCCCAAAAAGTTATGGCCAAAACGCTAGGAGTATTTAAGGAAACTGAGAATCCTAATACAGAATTTCACTAATCATAGTTAGGAAAACTTACCACTTTCTTTCAATCTTTTGGAAAATTGCAAGCTTTCTTCAAATCATCCTCTAAACCATGGAAAATCAGCTGCACCCTTCTTCTCTCAAGCTTGGCCGAAAGCTCTCCTTTTCTTCTTTTGTTTTTCACTCATGGGTAACTCATTTTCACTCTCACAGCTATAACAAAAAGAATGAAGCAATTATCTTAAGTTTACTCCTTTAACACATAACCCATGTCATCTTCCATCATAAATCATCAATCAACTATTCAACATGTAAAAAGATCAATTTACCCCTAATCACTGTGTAAAAAGACCAAAGTATCCCTTAATGAATTTAGTTCACCAACTAACCTAATTACAATCAGAAAATATTCCAAATTGACCATAAAATACTCTTATTAGGGTCAATACTTATTGACTAAATGCTTTAAAAAATTGTTTGAATAGGGTTAAAAACATCAATATCCATTAGTTTCAGAAAAGGACATTTTAAGTCCTAAACTTCCTGAATTCCCAAAATCCATCCAATCTGAACTACTTTCAATTTGTTTCAGTACCATTAGAAATACTTACTATAAATATTTTCAATTTTTTTCAAGGTCGAATCCTCAAAAATCACTATTCACGTCAAAAAATACTACTCACTGAACATAAAAAATTACCTTCATTGAAAAGAAAAGTTTGTGGTTTTACAATCACCCCTCCTTACACAAATTTTGTCCTCGAAATTTAACTAGGCATACACGTTTAAAAACAATTAGGGATACAATGTACACATATGTTGTTCAGGCTCCCATGTAACTTCTTCTACTGTAAGATTCCTCTATGGTACTTTAACCAAAGGAATGATCTTATTATATAGAACCTATTTTCTATGGTCAAGGATCTGTACTAGTTCCTCTTTAATAGTCAAATCTTCCTTTAGTTTCACTGGTCCATTAGATACTTGCGAAGCATAGATACATTAAATACATTATAAATCCTTGCAAACTCATTTGATAGTTTCAATCGATATGCCACTGACCCAACTCTTTCTGTGATTTCATACGGTCCAGTGTAATACGGACTTAGCTTACCATGTTTCCCAAACTTAAGTGCACCTTTCTAAAGGGAAATTTTGAGGAATACTCTATCTCCAATTCCAAACTAAAGATCCCTATGAAGATTATTTGCATAGCTTTTCTGCCTATCTTGGCTATCTTTAATCTGTTTAGAATAACTTAAATTTTATCTATTGTCACTTGTACAAGCTATGGATCTATTAGTTTCCTTTCACCCACCTCATCCCAACGTAATGGAGTTCTACACTTTCTTCCATTAAGTGCCTCATAAGGGGCCATACCAATTTTGGCTTGATAACTATTATTATACGCAAACTCTATCAGTGCTAGGTGTGTGCCTCAACTCCCTTTAAACTATATGACACAGGATGTAATCATAATGTCTGAATAGTTATATTTGAATGATCATCCATATGAGGGTGAAAGGTAGTGCTAAACTTTAAGTGTGTACCTAAGGCTTTTTGTAAACTAGGTCAAAATCTTGATGTACACCTAGTATCACAGTCTAAGACAATAGAAATCGGCATACCATGAAGTCTCACTATCTCATCCATATAAAACTAGACTAACTTGTTTAAGAGTTAATCATTCTTACTTAGAAGGAAATGTGCAAGCTTTGTTAAGCTGTCCATTATCACCCATATAACATTATGTCCCTTTTGATTCTATGGAAGCCCTACAACGAAATCCATAGTAATCTTCTCCCACTTCCATTCTGGGATAGGGAGGGGCTGCATTAATCCCACAGGCTTCTGATCTTATGCTTTTACTTACTAACAGGTTAGACACTGAGAAATGAACTCTGCTACTTCCTTTTTTATCCCACTCCACCAATAATGTTCTTTAAGAGTGTGGTACATTTTTGTGCTACCCGGATGCATAGTGTAAGTTGAGGAGTGAGCTTCCTCTAAGATCTCTTTCTTTATTTCTTTTATCTCTAGTACACATAATCGTTGCCCCCTCACCACTGTACCATCTTCCTTGATAGTAAGATCCATTCTCTGCCTAGTCTCAACTTCTGTCTTTAATTTCATCAACCACGAATCTTGTTTTTGTCTCTCTCTAATTTGATCCACCAAGATGGGCAAACGTGAAAGGAAGCAATTAATGCTGTTGAATCTGTCATATCTAATTTCACTCCCAGAGACCTCATTTCCACAAGAAGTGGAAGATATATCGTCTTCAGTTGTGCTATCAAACAGGTAAGTCTCCTACCTAAGGCATTAGCCACTACATTGGCTTTTCAGGGATGGTACTCTATCGTATAATCATAATCTTTTATTAACGCTAACCATCACCTCTGCCCCATGTTCAGTTCCTTCTAAGTAAACAAATATTGTAGACTCTTGTGATCCATGAAAATCCTACAAGGAACACCATATAAGTAATGCCTCCATATTCTCAATGCAAAAACTACTGCTGCCAATTCTAAATCATAGGTGGAATAGTTCTATTTATGCTTCTTCAATTTCCTAGAAGCATAGGCTACAACCTTATTACTTTACATAAGTAAGCACCCTAATCCCTATTTTGAGGCATCCCTATACACTACATATGCATCAGTCCTCACTAGTAATGTGAGTATAAGGGTTGTTGTCAGCCTTTCTTTTAAATCATCAAAACTTCGTTTACAAGCATCTAACCACCCAAATCTCTCCTCTTTTCGAGTTTACTTGGTCAGTGGACTTGTTATTTTGTAAAGTCCTTTAACAAATTTCCTATAATAGCTTATCAATCCCAGAAAGCTCCTAATTTCTGTCACAGTGTTAGGAGGTCTACAATTAGTAACAACATTAATCTTTTGGGGATCCATTCTAAGTCCTTCAGTTGAGATGACATGACCCAAAAAAGTAACCTTATCAAGCCAAAATTAGCAATTACTGAACTTAGCGTATAATTGGTGCTCTCATAGGGTTTGTAGTACAATTTGAACGTGATCTGCCTAATCTTCCTAACTTCTTGAGTACACCAATATGTCATCAATAAACACGATCAAAAATTTATAAAGGTACTCTCGAAACACCCTATTCATCAAATCCATAAAAGCAGTTGGTGCACTCGTTAATCTAAAGGGTATAACTAAAAATTCATAATGCTCGTACCTAGTCCTAAAGATAGTTTTCGGAACATCTTCACTGCAGACTTTCAACTGATGATAACCTGATCTTAAATCAATCTTTGAATACACCTTAGATCCCTATAGCTGATCGAGCAAAGCAATAATCCTTGGGAGCAGATATTGGTTGTGAACTGTCACTCTATTTAGTTGTTTGTAGTCGATATACAACCTTAAACTCCCATCCTTCTTTTTCACGAATAAGATTGGAGCCCCCTATAGAGAAGTGTTGGGTCTTACAAAACTCTTATTTAACAACTCCTTTATTTGCACTTTTAATTCATTTAACTCTATTAGAGCCATTCTGTATGGAGTAATTGAAATCAGTTGGGTTTTTAAAGTTATATCTATCTTAAACTATATTATCCTATCTGGGGGTAATCCTGGAAGATTCTCTGAAAATATGTTAGAAAACTTCTTGACCACAGGAATATCTCCAAGTTGAATCTCAGTATTATTTTGTTCAATCATATAAACTAGAAATCCCTAGCATCCTTTACGGAGCATTCTATTAGCCACCATAGCAGTCATGATACTAGTGGGAAGAACTTTTTGTAACTTACAAAACATCACCTATAGTTTCCCTAATCGACTCAGCCTAACCTCCTTTTTAAAACAATCCACCACTGCACGATATGTGGATAACCAATCCATTCAGAGAATAACATCAGAATCTTGGATATCCAATATGATAAGGTTTACTGGGAATTCCTTACCTCCAATTACTATTTTACTATTTATGAACACTCTTTCAGTGAAGAATAAGTTCCCAATTGGAATGGAAACTACTACCCCAATGTCTAATAACTAAGGCTCAACACTCAATTTTATAGAAAAATCCATAGACATGAAAGAATGTGTAGCACCAAGATCTATGAAGGTATATGCATCATGATTAAAAATAGTAATCATATCAGTGACTACCTCTGGTGTAGCATCGGCCTCATGCTAAGTGACTATAAAAACTAGAGTTTGTGTACGAGGTCTACCTATCAGTCCTATAGGGGTTGCTGCTCTACCCTAAAACCTCTGCCAGATCTATTAAGACCCGACCCTCTGGCCTGATAACCTCGACTGCCCTGTCTATAACCCCTTATAGCTTGTGGAGGTGCTAAAGATCCAACCACCGATTTCTCTACGTTGACTAACTGCGGACAATCTCTAATGAAATGACCCTTCTGAGCACAATGGAAGCAACCCTCCATATTCATCCAACACTCACCTAAATGTCTTTTTCCACAAGTAAAACACTCTGACACTGGGGTCCTACTATCAAAGGAGTCTCTAGGCCTAGTGAATAACCCAAAAGATCCCTGGCTAAACGATCTACCTCTCCTAAACCTCCTGCCACTACTCCTTTTTGACTTATTTTTCTTGACCAAACCCTAAGATGAACTAATTGGTGCATTGTGCTTTTGTTCTGATCTTGAACTATGAGTGATTGTTGTTGCATTTTTCTCCACTTTTATTACAGCTTTAACTAATTCCCCATAGTGTATCTATGAATCCAATGATAGGTGAATCCGTATTCTAGGACTCAAACCTGTAACAAACCTCTTACATTTCTGCTCTTCACTATCAGCAATAAACGGGACACTTCTAATAAGAATATCTTCTCATAATCTATCACTGATGTTGAACCTAGCTCTAGACGAAAGAATTCCTTTATCCTTACATCCCTATAACTCTATAGGTAGAATCTGTTTGTGAACTCTCTCTGAAATTCTACCCAAGATATCTCATCCAGATGTTATCTCTCAGTGGCTTCCCACCAATCTTTAGTCTTCTCTCGAGAAGGAAAATGGAGAACACAACTCTCCACTCATTTGCGCATCCAACAACTCTGTAGAACTTCGTGAAAAAATCTAACCATATGAGTGCACTCATAGGATCTCCACTCCTATCAAAAGTCTTGGTGCTTATTTTATAGAAGTGTTCAGTTGAGCATCTAGAAGCTTCCACACTTTCAGATGATTGTTGCATGGTTGCGGCAAGAATCTGAGCCATCTATTCTGCATTAAAACTCACTCCGACTGGTTCCATTGTCCCTAAAAATTAGGACAATGGTTGGTTCATTACGACACCTCCCATGCTGGAGGTCACTCAGGTGCAGGAGCCTTTAGAATGGCTGTCCTAGGATGTCAATGGCCTCGTCTGTGCATCGTGTTATGTATTCGAAAAAATTGAAAATGTGTAATGCTTTCAATTTATAAAATCATATGCATATAAATCACAACATTTTATTGGATACCTTACTTTTAAAACAATGTAAAAACCTTAAAACACAAAGGAGGCAACTCATTTTAAAAAAAACTAGGCTCTGATACCAACATTACAGGCCTTTATCCCGTAATGACTACACGACCTGCCCATAACTCCATAAGGACCCTTTAGTCAATATCCGAATTAGCTGAAAAGTTCCCGTGAAGCTAAGCCTATTGCCCTTGTTAAGGAAAAGCTTCAACTCAACAATAAGAAATGTAAACAGTGAAGTTTTGTTTTTCAATTTATAAAAATTTTAGCAGCATAACGGTTGTAGTTTGACATCTTAAAATTTTCAAAATCCTTATAAAATTTCAAATTAATTTCTCAACTTCAAATTGTGGACTTCAAATCCACTCACATGCAGTCTCAAATAGGTACATATATAAACTTTGAAAAGCTAAACAAAGTCATGCATTCCATTTAAAAAACTTTATAGACATCCATTCTTTATACAAATATACTTTCGAAAACATGTTCAAAGGTATGCAATAGTTCTCAAAAAAATGTACAAGGAAAAATAAAAATGCCTACACAACAGCACTTGACGAAGTTTACTACTCGCAAGGTGGAGACCCTGCTACTAAAGCCCCTGAGTTTGCACCTCGGAGGTTTTATTTAAAAACAGAAAATAAATGGTGAGCTAAACGAGCTCAATGACTATTATTGGTTTCCAATAAAAACATTTATACAAATATTAACCTCTATAAAAGAAAACAATTTCTTTTCTTTTGAAGTAATAACCAATGTTCTTACAAAACACATTCTTTTCTTTTCATAAGATCAATGCATAAATAAAACAAAACATATATATTTTTCTGAGATCAAGTTCCACTTTTCTTGTAAAGTATAGAGCGAGGGTAATTATTATTTTCATGAACTTTCTTTTTAAAACATAGCCTATCACTAATTTTCTTTACCATATGGTACCCTTAGGTGTAAGACCACGGAGCTTGTTCTGCATCGCTTACCCATGCTTGGTTAACCTCTATATACCAATTGTTATGAAGTTAGTTCTGCATCGCTTACCTATAACGACATTAGCACTATATATAAATCAGTGGTTACGAAGTTAGATCTGTATCGCTTACTCGTAACATTGCTAGGATATCATATACTCCACACATGCAGACGGTGACTCACAGGACATATTGACAGACACAGCACCACCTATGTTAGTGACATACGCCCCCTAAACACTGCCATGCACGTTAGGATATACTCTGATCTATATAATCGTATGTATAAAGACCTAACGACATACCATAGGCTAAATCACAATTAATACATATGTACCCCTTATTTCAATACCAATTAAAAACATATTCAAAATCCATTTCTATGCCAATTTAAAGCATATGCAATGTTCAATTCAATTCCAATTCAAAGCATGTGTACATCTCATTAGTTTCCAAGTGCATCCAAAACACAATTCAATGCTAAATCAAAGCATATGTAAACCTCATAAAGATTAACTTTTAAATTCAAGTAGTAGCCCCAATGGAATTTTTCATAAACAGAGTTTACATAGTAAGGTAAAAACCATCTTAACAAATCAATTTAAATACACACTCACTATTTTTCATTCATTGCAAACCACCATCACGTGTTCGGTGCTTTTCCTTTATTAGTCTTAAGTCTACAGTGATGAGAAAACTTTATTCTCTTACTCAGCTATGGGGGAGATCCTTGAAGGGTTCTTAAAACCAGGCAAGTACATCTATAACTTACTACCTTGTTTTACAAATTTTATGACAAAGGGATTAGCTAAAATCTTAGCATTTAGTAAAATTAAAATTCTATTTTCCTTTCATTCAACCATTAAACTACATCCATAATTTATACATGTTATCTTCTTTCCATTTAAATAACGTACATAATATATACATTCTGTTTTCCTTACATTGAACCATTGAACTATGTACAACATACATGCTACCCTTGAATAACCATTAAGCCACATATAGAGCATCTACATGCTGCCAATTAACAGCCAATGAATAACATACATAAGATATGGATATAAATGTTGTTTTCCTCTCCATTTACCATGTTGTTTTTCTCTTCATTTAACCATGCCTCCATTTGTTCCTTAATTTTAACATATTAAACGTTCAAATTAGGTTTTGAAGTCTTCTATACATTTGTTCCCCTATGTCTCTAATTTTTATATCATCAAAATTCATTCCATTTCAACTTCTAAATTATGAAATATGTACCAAACATCACAAGTTGCTTCAACACAGGGACAATATTAGGTTACCATAATCAATCTTGCTTTTCAATATCGTTTAACTAGAATTAAGTTTAGGTATCTTCTAGATATGTTTACTACTATATATTAGGTTTCATTTACAGTTAGAATCACCCAATTTGGAGTTCTTTAAACTAAGTTATGGCCAAAATACTAAGACTTTTCAAGGACACTGAGAATCCTAATACGGAATTTCACTAAACATAGTTAGGATCACTTTCTTTCAATCTTTTGGAAAATTGCAAGCTTTATTCCAATCATCTTTTAAACCATGGAAAATTATTTACACCCTTCTTCTCTTAAGCTTAGCTGAAACCCACTTTTAGCTCTCTCCTTTTCTTCTTTTGTTTTTTACTCACTGGTAACTCATTTTCACTCTCACGATTATGACAAAGAGAATGAAGCAATTGTCTTAAGTTTACTCCTTTAACACGTGACACATTTCATCTTCCATCATGAATCATCAATCAACTATTCAACATGTAAAAAGATCAATTTGCCCCTAATTACAATGCAAAAAGACTTAATTGCCCCTTAATAAATTTAATTCACTAACTAACCGAATTACAATCAAAAAATATTCCGCAACGGGATTATCATCAAATTGACCATGACATACTCTTATTAGGGTCAATAAGCATTGACTGGATGCTTTAAAAAATATTCAGATGTGGTTAAAAACATCAATATCCATTATTTTCTGAAAAGAGCATTTTAAGTCCTAAACTTCCATAATTCCCGAAATCCATCCAATCAGAATTATTTTCAATCCTTTTCAGTTCCATTAGACTATAATACTTACTATGAATATTTTTAATTCTTTTCTAGGTGGGATCTCCCAAAATCACTATGCACACAAAAAATATTATTTAGTGAACATAAAAATTTACCTTCATTGAAAGGAAAGGTTTGGGTTTTATAGAGAATTTCTTAAATACATCAAGAAATAGCAAATTATTGATCTAGTTTACTGCTTTTCAAATGTTAAGGACATGTAACTTTGAGAGGTGGTTATTGAAAAGCCTGTGCTTGATCTGCCTTCTTACCTTTAACATTTTCTTTGCTAAACATTTTGCTAGAGAATACTTCTTTTCTTTAGTCTTGTTAGACTTTTCAACCTTTACAAATGTCTTTATTTCTTTACCACTTACGAAAGTAATTTCTTTTCCATACTTATTTCCATCTCCTTTTGGATTCACCTCAAAAGTAGTAGGAAATTTTCTTAATGATTTTTGGAAATTATATTAGTCATTTGAATAATTTATACTTCAACCATACAAATATTTCCAATTGATTCTAAGAATTAGTCTTATTCTAATTCAAAAATTAAGTGTGAAAAGTTGACAATTTATCAATTGCTTTTTTAGGTTCACCTTTTTCTTTTCTAATAAGTTGTTATGTTCAGACTATAACACATTTTAGTTTAGGCGACTATGACATATACTAAGCTTGCTCCATTTATATCTATAAATTTGGCATTTATAACTTTAATGTTATTACAAAATTCAAAAACTAGAGAAGATGTTTAGATAACGTTAACTATTAGACAGCTATTTTGCAGTCATTTGGCAAGATAAGCAATATAAGTTATGATATTAGTGATAACATCTATCTCATATATCCTTATTACCTTTTTTGACATGTTTCTGTCACCAAACTATTAATTGTTAGTTTACATAACTTTTAGCAATTCATCTGCTGCTTCTTTAATTTTCCTTATTATAGCTCCTTATGCAATTGCATCAAAGTTCTTCTAATGCCACTCAATCAATTGTAAAATTATAAATTATCTTCAACTTAGGAAAACTATGATGAGGACCCCATCTCAACAACTGCTTTTATGTCTCTTTTGCTTTATGTAAAATCTTGCCTTTATATTAAGCAAAGTTATTAATCTCAATGCACACTAAATCTAAAGGTAAAGAATTTAACTAGTTATTTATTTATCTCTGAAAAATACAGGAAAAAAGGTAAAGGCAAAGGGCTTCATTATTAACTCACTATATATGAAAGTGTCACAATCTTAAGAAAATTTGTGTTGATATTTATTAAATAATCCAATTAAATTCAATTGCTTGAATCGTCTGCAACATTACTAGTTTCAATTCAAAATTATTCTCCTGAATGGTAAGATTCCTTATCATTGATTAAATATTGGCCAATGACAATCCATAATCTCGCAAAGCCTTTGGTTAATTGACAACTTTTAGATTATTTAAAGTTTGGTTACTCAGTGGCATGTCATTCTTATTTCTTGATATTAGGACCAACTATAGGTTCTTATGATTGAATGATAGCTTCTCTCTTATCTTTCCATTTTTTTGATACCCGGTTTATATATGAGATAAGAGGAACTATAATATTGCTTTTAAACTATTATAAGAACCTAAACTAAGTTCATATAAAGCATCAAACAAGAAAAAGAGAATAAATAAAATAAAATAAAAAGTAAAAATATAGTTATTTGGTACCATATTAATAAATAATACAATCCTTCACAATAGTTTCAAAAACTTGTGTATGAATTTTTTAATGTAAGTATATGTTATCAAGTATAAGTAATACATTCATAAAAAAGAGTATTGTCTTATGAGGATTGTTTTTATTAATTACTGAAATTAATCAAACTCTTTATTTAAATAACAAAGAACTATAATTGAATAATAAAAGATGTAATTTAAAATAATAAAATCAAAGAATATAGAATGATTCATAATCATTATTAAATAGTTGCAGGACTTTCAATTTCACTAAGAATAATCTCACTTGAGTCACCTAATTTAAGACCTATTTTCTATATTTCTCATGAATTTCTCTAATTTTATTACTAATATTTTTTAAACATCAATATCATATTCCAACAAGAAAGTTAGAGACATCTAAGTGAAAACTATAAACCTATGGAATTCATTAAGCATAAGAACTTGATAGTGTTGTGCACAATTTCATAAGTATGTCTATTTTATGACAAACATATGATATTTCAATCCATGTATAATTCAATTATTATTTCTTTGTCTCAAGTTGAATCAAATCATGCAATTGTTAACCATATAATCATAACCATTAATTTTAGAATAAAATATTCAATATAGAATGAATTAATACTAAGAAAATTCAAGTACTTTTAACCTAGTTATATTATAGCCCAATAATTAAAAAAAACCATAACATGAAAAAATTAAATAGCACAAACATGTATGATTCATGATTTAAAAAGGAAAAAGTACTAGGAATTAAATAAAAATAATCTCAAATTTCATCTCCACGTTCTTCCAATTTTTGTATGTGTTCTCTTCTTCTCTAAATCTATACCAAAAATTTTTTTTTAGAAAATCTCCCAAATAATATAAAAATAAACCTCCCATCTCAAAAGCCCTAAAATCTTCTGTTTATACTCTCCTTTTAAAATTAGGTCACTTCAAGTCCAAAATTTCTTTATATATTTAATTTCACTAGCATAAAAAAAAAGTAGTTTTAGGGGTTTAAAGGCATTATTAAAATTAAGTATGTAGTGAACTCTTATTCATATTAGCATCAAAGTTCTAATGTTTCTATAATTTTATTGGCATTAAGAACAAAAGAGCTTCTTCTAAGTGTAGGGGTGCTTATACTTTTGCCAATCAGTACTTGAAAAAGGCTCCACCAAAGTTGTTATGACTTGTATTTTCTAATTTTTTTTCCATTCCTTGATCCTCTATTTTGCTCTAAAAAATATCATATCTAACAAAATGATGCTAACTACAAACATCCATAAAAACACAAAAAGTTACCAAATTTAAAGTATTAAATTAGTGGATATAAACTCACTCATCATCTCCCTATTCTTAATAAAGCCAAAGATAAGTGAACAAGTGTATATTGAAGCAATATGATATGTTCATATTTTGAAGCTATAAAATCATACCAACTAGTTTTCAAATATGGATTTGTTCTAAAGTTAGAAAATTTTTGCTAACAAATTCTAAAAGTTTGATTTCAATTTTTACATTAGACAGGTTAGACTTTAAATTTCATTTTATAAATTATGTATTTGACCTTTTCTTTAATGATAAAATACTTAGGTATTTCTATGATGGTTTATATAGAGTTGATTTTGATCCTACTTAAGAATGCAATAAGCATTATAAAATTAGTGTTATATTTCATTGCATTAAGTAAGCAAATAGACAAGTCTCCTAAATGTGTCACTAAAAGTGGGAAGACTCTTGAGATCATATACAGTGAATTTCTTTAGACCATTTTCTACCACTTATTTGAGTGCTTAAAAGTATTTTTCATAAATGACCATTCCAGGTTTACTTTTCTTTATCTTTTGCATACTAAGTCAAAGGCACTAGATGCCTTTATGGTTTTGAAAGAATCAGTAGAGAAATAAAAGTAAAGAATGATTAAGATTATAAGGTATGATATGGGAAGACAATATTATGGTAAATTAATGTAAATGGGACAACATAAGGGTTTAGTTACTATATCTATTTATAAAGGATGCTTTATTCAACAATATATGATGTTAGACATAGCATAATAGAATGGTATAGTAGAAAGAAGATATTATAACCTTATAGATATTTTCACAATCATCATTAGTAATTCATATCTCCCATTAAGTTTATAGAGAAGACTTAAAAGTTTTAGTTTATATCTAAATTATGCTTCCATTAAAATTTTTATCCTAAAGCTCTTTTAAGATGTGAAATTAATGAAAACCAAGTTTAAGACACTTACATATATGAGATTTTTCCCATTGCATTAAGGATTTATACAAAAGGCTTATATTACCTACCTAAGCCTTCCATCTACTTTATGAAAGTGAAGGATAATAAGTTACTATAATAATTTACGCTAGTGCTTTATGGAGTTGTATGATGTGGAATTATCATGTACAATCATTAAAAAATTAGACTACTATAATCAATAATTATTATATTAAATATGCAAATAACCTCAAAGGATTGAGATTTCACTATCCTCAAATATACCAATAATAGTTAAAGCTATAAATAGAATGTTTCTTGTGCATTTTGAGTTTATTAGGAGTACTCCATATCTAGCTGAATTAGATGAGGCATCAAGGTCTTATGATATATAATAGATGCATATTTGATTATAACTTTACACCCATATTTGATGTATTTTGTTTCATATTTTATACTTTTATCATATATTTGGCACTTAATTCCTTCCAAGCATGTTTATAGAGCATAACTGCCTTCACAGACTTAAAGGAGAAAATTTCAGACAAAAACACGACATAAATCGAAGAGCTGATGCACAAAAGGGATGCATGGCCATGCATCTACCTATGAACATCTCTTATACCATGCAAATTTGTGATTTCCAAAGAATTTGGTCATGCATGATTTGATGTAAAATTGTGCATCAGACTGTGCATCAATCAAACCCCTAGAATTTAATATAAAAGATGATTTCGGACAAAAGCATTCTTAAACTCTCAAAGGCAACTCAAGAGGTGATTTTGACCCAAAAGAGTGGGAAACACGAAGAGTTCATTATAAGATCCATCATAATACAAGATTAACCTTTATATCGCAAGAATACTTAATAGAAGGCAACTAGGGAGATTTAAATTTTTTATCTCATTTTTTTCCTTCTGTGTATGTTTGATTTCATATTCTGGTATCTAAATAAATATCTTGTTAGTATTTAGGATAGATGAACCTTATGTTAATACTTTGATATGATTTGATTATTTTATTAATGAACTTGATTGATTGATATATTATGATCAAATTATATGTTTTATTTATGTTTTAATAGATCCAAAATATTATATCATAAGCTAATTTCATCATAGAGATTGAAAAATAGTGTTTATGAATAGATCTACAGTAACTGGAAGGAGTTGATTGCAATACCAGAGATAGGATGATATAAATCTTCCAGATTGGGATCAAACCTAATAGAGGGATTCATAAATCAATAAAGCCATCCTATAAACTTTAACCTAAGTAATTCAGTTGAAAACATTAGGATTAGTTGTTAATAGACTCAAGTTCAGCTATTAACATACCATAGGAATCTCCACAGTCCAATAAATCAGTAAGAAAATTGCATGATAATAAATCAATCTATTAAGGGTTTAGGGGGATTCGAAACCTAGGTACTAATTTTCTTATATCAATAATTTACTAAGTGTTTGATTTAATTATCTAATTAAATCCTACTGCTTGTTTATTTTATTTGTTTAAGTTTTAGTTTCTTTAGTTTAAAAATCACAATTAATTTATAAACTAGATAATAGATTAACGATAATTACTTGTAATCACTATCCTCATAGGATCGACTCATATTTGTCGGTATTAGCTATAGCTACACCATGTACTTGCAGTAATTTATAAGTGACACACTTAGAGAAAGTGAATCAAGTTTTTGGGGTCATTGTTGAGGACAGTGATATTAGGAAAATCATAGTTTTATTAATCTATTCATTACTTTACTTTCTTTTACTCTGTTTTATTTTAGCTTTTTCTTTACGTTATTTAATTTGTTTAGTTTGGTAGTTTATTTTCTTAGTTTTAGACTTAGAATCCAGGTCAGTTTACATCTAAGAACCTACTAGACATAGACCCTGAGATTGAAAGAACTGGGCTAAGGAATCTTCATAAGACAAATCTGTAAGATTTTGAGCTAGATCGTGTAATAGAAGATTTGGAAGGACACATGGACACTAAGGAATCTTACAATGTAGCAAACCAATCGTAGACAATGTTTAACTACACTAGGCCAGACTTAATTGGTATGGAATCCAACATAGTGAAACTGAATATTTAGGCGAACAATTTTAAGATCTGCGATACCTTTAAAATAAATTAAGCAAATGATGATGCTATCAGACTACTTTTATTCCCATTCTCCTTAGAAGGAAAGGCTAAATAGTGGCTAAACTTGATGCCACATTCATCACTTACCACCTGAGATCAAGTGGTGGAAAATTTCTTACTGAAGTACTTTCCTTTTGAAAAGACTACAAAGCTAAGAAATGACACCTTATCATAATCCCAAACTAAAGATGAGTCACTATATGACACCTGGGAGAGATTCAAAGAGATGCTCCAATGATGCCCACACTTGTGGATGCAAATCCAAACCTTTTATAATGGGCTAAGTCAAATTATGAGGCAGTTAATAAATGCAGCAGCTAGAGAGATGCTAAACAATAAAACACCTGAAGTGGCCTAAGAGTTGATCAAGGATATGGCCATGAACAACTATCATTGGTGTTCAGCTAGAGCACAAACCAATAGGCCAGTAGGAGTATAAAAGGTGGATGTGGTGACACAATTGGTGATTCAAGTGGAGGCCCTGAGCAAGAAGATAGATAAAATCACTATGGTTCCACAAGGAAGGGTGATACAGTATGAAGCATATGGGTTAGATCACTAAGGACAATAGTGTCAATCAGCTCAACTGAGCACGTGGATTATTTGGGGAACACTTTAAAACCTTAAAACAACCTGTGGAATAATACACACAATCATGTATAGAGGAACCACTCCAATTTCTCATAGGTAACCAAGGACAACAACGAAATAAGCCTCCAACTGGATTGTAGCAGCAAGCATCACAACCTAGAAAACCTGATATGGATGAGCTAATTATGGAATCTATTCAAGAATCTAGGATGAAACATCAACAAATAGATGCATCCATACAAAACCTGGAAATTAAAATGGACCAATTGGCTAAGTCAATGGCAGAGAGACCTAAAGGGATTTTATCGAGCACAACTGAAACAAATCCTAAGGAGAGGATAATGGCAATCACCTGGACCACTAAAATGAAGCTCCAATAAGAAGAAGAAAGGAAAATGGCTATTGAGGGTTACTTAAAGATTAAATGTAGTTTTCATCTGAAGGGACAAAGAGTATTAATCTACAATTCCATATCTTATTAGCTCACAGAGAAAGACATAAGAAGTAGAGTTGAATAAGGTCCTTGATCTCTTAAAACAATTGAAGATAGAACTTTCACTTATTGAATCATGGAAAGAGAGATTACTAAACAAGGAGGAATCAAAATATTCAGAGATGAAAATGTTGAGTGAGGAGAACTCCGACGAGGAGATTAAACTACCAAAGAAACAAGCTGACGTATAAAATTTTTATATTCCCTATATGATGTAGTTTAAAGGTGGAAAAGGTTATGGCCGATTTAGGGACTGACATAAATATGATGCCTTATACCTTATTTTGAAAAATGGGAATATGAGAACTTGAATCGACTGGGATATGCATTCAAATGGCTAACAGATTATTAAGATGCCCTATGGGAATCATTGAAGATGTACCTGTTAAGGTCGATAAGTTCAAGTTCCCTATTGATTTTATCATTCTGGACACAGATCAGGAAGATTCAAAAATACCCTTAGTACTCAGTTGACCATTCTTAACCATTGTTAAGTTACTCATAGATGTTGATGGAGGCATGTTAACTTGAGAGTAAAGCATGAAAAGGTTACATTTAGGATCCTTAATGTCAATAATAATTCATTTGAATTTATAGATGCTATAAAGGTTGACGAGTCTTGTCAAGATTTTCTACAAGACTCCAAATGCTAGGATCCACTGTGGAAGTCACAAATTCAAGTGAATAAAATAAAAGAAAAAGGTGATGGAAAGTGTAGAAAGGTAGCTCATCTAAAGTTTATTGAACATATGGTACTGCTACAATCACACGATTCATTCGAGCTAGAAAACTATGTGGAGCTAGCAACCGTAAAAAAGCATAGCATGGGAGGAAACCTATAAATTCGATATTACTTTGCTTTAACTTTCATTCCATATTAGGATTTAATTTTATTTTAGAGTGTTTTTTTATAATAACAAAATTAAGCACCTCGAGAAACATTGTGCATAATTGTGACTTTAAGGGCAATGTGTTATGTGTTATAATGCTAATGTGCAAAGATCTTTATGTTTAAGGGTTAAATTTTAAAGTTACACATTGTCTGAGCACACAACTATTGTTTTGCATGTTTTAATGCACGGCCAAGAAATAAAAAGTGCAAAATTTTGAAACATTGTGATTTAGTTGAGTGCATAGTTTAATTGAAGTGTTTGCTTTTAGTAAAGTTTACTTGCATTTAATTTTTATCTCATTAGGTGAATCCTAAATTGAAAAAACAAATTGTTGTATTCATAAAGTAAATTTTCTTAATTTTTAATTATAATTGATATAATAATGCATGAAAGGAAGTATTTATGCTTTTGGATATAATTTTCATTATTCATATCAATAATAATTTGGATTGAGAACTTTCACTATCTACAATTGTTTGTTGTTTATTATGTGATAAAGGATATATGGGCTAAGTGAAAAAATTATACATGTATTTATCCTTAAGCAAGACCCATTAACATCTATTAAGTTTGATTAAGGAGTTATTATTTGATAATAATTAGTTAAATATTTAAATTTAAATTTAAATGAAAGAATATCTTTAATGGTAAAATATGCTAAGAATATATAATCAGTGAGTTATTAGTTACCCTAACGTTTATATAAATGCTTGTACAGTAGACTTGTGCTATAAATTTTATTTGAAGTAAAGATCATAATACATCTTTCCAAAAAAAATTACAAGTGCTATCAATTTTGAAGCAACGATTAGAAGACACCCTACCCAAAAATTTATAAGTTCTCTATAGGTTTCTAAGAAACAAGTTTCCTCCTAATTTTAGATTTTTGTTCAAATAAACACGAATATAGACAAGCTTTCAAAAAACTGAAGATGAAAATTTGTATTAAAGCTCACAAAATAGGAAAGTTACAAAGAAAGGCCTTGTAACCTTGAATACAATCTCTAAACAAGATTCCTATATTCAACTGAAAAAAAAACTAATAAATATGCTATAATCCCAGATGGTGCATCATCTTCATACTAAAGTAATAATTAGCATAAACTTATTTGCACAATGAAAGAATTATGTTCCTTCTAATCGATTGCATCTCCATGTTGGCCTTTCCTCCAATTTTACGGCAGAGCAAGGTTTCTTTTATCCTGTTTTGACCATTAATTGTTCAGGAAAGCTAGCATGTATATCAGTACTTTCCCAAAATTTCTATCGTTTCTCTCCCTCGACACTGCATAGATAGAGCAGTTGAAGGCTAATATGAAAACTTCCAAGTCTCCTTAGTGTTATAACTCAGTTTGCTTGCCCAAAGTCTAATCTGCCCTTGATTCTATCCTTAATTGTCAGTCTCTCCTTTGGTGCCAACCACAAGATGAAGGGAAATTTTGAAGTTTTGATTTTGACTATACCATTTTTGTCCTTCTCACTCTCCACCGATGTTCCTTAAATAAGTCTATGCATGATTTATTTGTGAACTTCTGTAATTTATTCCTACACCATATATAGAATGTATTCTGATCTGTCGGCATTAAAGATATAACTTGAGAGATCATCATTAATAAATGAGAATCCTCTCAAATCATATTGCCAGTAATTAACTTGTATAATCTCCTTTACTCTAAAATCCTCAATCAACACCGGTCTAAGAGTTTGCGTCTCAAGGATCCCATCCAAGCCCCCAAGCCACTCTACAACAGTTTTATCTGTGCGTGAAGTTTTATTTATTGTTATTGACGTAATCGTTTACATTCTACCATCAGTTTCACGATATAGTTAGTTAGACAACATGAAAGGACATTAAATGAACAGCTACGTAACATAACCTCCGTCGGTTATGTTTATTCTCATATAAAAAGGAGAACTCAAAGAGTGGAAATAGACATGTTTATTACAATAAAAGAAAAAAAAATTCTCTCAATCTTTCTCATATAAAATACACCATCAAGAGATTAGAGTTTGAGACATGAATTAACGGTAATTTTAGCAGCCAACCATAAAACAGAGATTATCAAATAAAGATTCGATCAATCGCTTCCACATTAAAGTCATTTCTTGTATATTTAAATCAACAATTGCTACAGTGATATCATAGCAAGTTTTCATTCACGTCATACTTTGTCTCTTATATTTGTTTTATATGACTGTCATATAATAACGAAAACAAACGTTGATATCTTATGCTTTTTTCTCTAATCTTATCTTTACTACGTGCATTAAGAGATCATATGCAATGAAAACTAAAATGGGTCTTGAACTTTCGGTTTTTGTGCGTAAAGATACATAAAAACAGAAAGTTGTTGATTTAAATATGCATGAGATTATTTTTGGTTTTAATTTTGTAATTGGTTTCACGGAAACCGAAAAACGTTATTTCTTCTCCATTCTCTCATTTTCGTCATGTTTAAAGAAAGAGATCAACTGTTAAAAGCATACTCATTAAAGGCTTTGGACATGTTATCTCCATAAAAGTTGTCTACAGTAAATCCATTTAAGACTTTTAATAGCCGTTGTTTTTTTATGACAAACTCATTTAATGCATTTAATGAACATTGTGCAATGGTTAATGCAAGTTATGGGTTTACAGTATATATCGTTTTAGTACGAAGTGAAAACCAGAGAAATATTGGGTTTTTATATGTTGTACGGGAAAATTTTTTTAACGAGACAGTGTCTCTGTTTAAATGGGAGAGTGACAAGATGTGCACAGTAAATTTTAAAGGCAATTGGAAAAATGTGGTGTTAAATGCATTTTTGGACAAATGTATCAACGTCTACCATAAATTCATTTATTATTATTATCTAAATGAAGTTTTTTTAAATACGTGCATGGAAAAGTGGAAAATTTATAATTAATGATTATTGTCCATTAATTTCCGTACGTGATGAATTAGTTTTATATGATAAGTAACGAGTAATTTAGTTTTTGCTTGTTTATTATTTTATGAAAATTTTAGATTAATTTGTTTAATTATACAAATAAGTTTTGCTATTTTTTCATATAATTTGCATGAATTAAATTGCTATAAAATTCATGAATGAGTTTTTCATATAATATAATTTAAAATATTCCATAAATGTGTTTTATGGGTAATTTCGTATTATATTGAATATAATATTATATAAATGAGTTTTATATAATTTTTTAGGTAAATTTTGTTTTACATGAATTAATTTTTTCTATTGTAAATTAGTTTTACTTATAAAATATTTTTGGCATCTTTGTGATATGTCAAATTAAAATAGTTTAATTAAATTATAGAAATTCCTAATTCATTCATTGTATGAGATGATTATGAGCTTAGCAAAATTTTCGATCATACGTTGTGAATTATGAATTTTTTGATAATTTAATTAATGTAAATGTGTCTCACGTCGTTTGTATATATACTTGTAGATATGGCAACTAAAACTATAATCAGTGATTTGTCCACTAATGAAAAATTGGATGAGTCCAATTGTGATATGTGGCAAAGGAAGATTCAATATCTTTTAAATGAACGAGAATTGCTCGAACATTTGACCACAATAATGATTGCGCCTTCTTTATTAGACAAAGACGGAAACGATATTGATACTGTTAATGAGCAATATCAAGCATCCTTAAAGGCTTATGGAGATTGGTCTAAAAAGGATCGTAAGGCATGTTATACTATGTTGTATTTCATGCAAGATCATCTAATTGGAGAATTTGAGGATTGTCCCACTGCTAAGGTTATGTGGGACAAGCTGAAGATCACGTTTGGTCAAACATCTGCTACAAGCCTTCGTGCTTTGCACCTCAAGTGGATGAATTACGAGATTAATACGACTCGTACTATGGCTGAACATTTACGAACCATGAGTTCTATGGTTCGTAATCTTAAGGCAGCTGGCCAGGCTATCTCTGAACGGGAACAAGTCCTGAATGTGATTCGGCTCTTCCAGATCATACTGAGCACTGGAAGAATGTGAAACTTGTTTTGATACATAATGAGAATGTTAAAACTCTTGCAGAGATAACAAGGTACCTCGAAATGGAGGAGGATCGCTTAAAAGCATCTGACTCCTCCAATGTGGCTTTTGTTGCTAAAGGAAAATGATCCAAAGGCAACAATGTCAATCGAGGTAAGAGAAAAGGTTCTCGGCATCCTCAAAGGAATGGAGCAAAAGGTCATAATGCCAAAAAGCAAAAGGCTAAAGGCAAAGGAGAGAAAAACATGGCACGTGTGAAGTGCTATAATTGTAGAAAGAAAGGTCATTTTGCTCGGGATTGTCCTGAACCTAAAAAGATACAGGAGCAAGCAGGCACATAGATCGGGATCGAGCTGGCTATGTGGAATTTCATCGGTATTCGGTGGGTTCACAAACTATCATGTTAGGAAACGGTAGTGCAGAAGATGTCCTAGGAATAGGGACATATAAGCTCAAGTTATGTGGAGGAAATACTTTGCTTCTCCATGATGCTCTTTATGCACCTGGGGTGCGATGTTGCCTTGTGTCTATTGTAACTTTAATAAAATCAAGATTCATTTTTAGTTCTAGTCATTATGGATTGGATATTATGTATAATGGCAATATTTTTGGCCATGCTATATTCAAAAACGATTTTCTAATTCTTAATTTGGATGCATGTTATGATAATTCGTCTTTTGTGTATGTTTCACATTTTGATCCTAATTCTGAATCTGTTAAATGGCATGCTAGACTTGGTCACATTGACCAAGATAGATTGAGTAGGCTAGCTAAAGAAGGTCTTTTAGACCGACTCACTAGGGTTAAGTTACCTAGATGTGAGTCATGTTTAGCTAGTAAGGCAACTGCGAAACCATTTGGTAAGGCTTCAAGGGTGTCTAGACCTTTAGAGCTTATTCATTATGATATTTGCGGACCCATGAATGTTAAGGCACGTCATGGAGCTATCTATTTTCTCACTTTAATAGATGACTATTCTCGCTATGGGTATGTGTACTTTTTCGCTCATCGTTATGAAGCGCTTGATGTGTTCAAATGTTTTGTGCCTAAAGTTGAGACACATTGGAAAGAAGAGTTAAAGCTCTTCGGACCGATCATGGTCGAGAATATCTATCTGATATGTTCAAAAAAATTTGTGAGACAAAGGGTATAATACGACAACTCACGATTCCTCGAACTCCACAACAAAATGGTGTTACGGAGCGTAGGAATCGAACATTGCTTGATATGGTTAGGTCAATGATGGCACATGCTAGTCTTCCAATTAGTTTTTGGAGAGATGCGTTGCTTATGGCAACTTATATTCTTAACCGTGTGCTAAGTAAAAGTGTACCCGCCACTCCCTATGAGTTATGGAATGGTAGAAAGCTCTCTTTGGATCATTTGCGCCCATGGGGTTCGGCTGGTTATGTACACAACCCGACTCATAAACATGGGAAACTTAGTCCAAGAGCCACAAAATTGGTGTTTATAAGATACCCCAAACATTCTAAAGGGTATGTTATGTTTGCTGAGCACCCAAATGGTGGCATGACGGAAGTTAATTCCCGCAATGTGGAGTTTCTTGAGGATGAGCTTCCAAGCATAGGTGAAACCAAAAAAGACCTAAAGTTGTATGGGTTACAACAAGATAATCTCGGTGAGGGGGAGAATTTAGTTACTCGCCAAGTCCAAGTCACCGAGATTTTTTCTTCCCCAAAGAACCAAATTGAGAATGAGGTTTGTCTTCACTCTCTAAACCCAGAACCTGTGAATAGTCTACATGTTCACAATCTCACATCTCAAGGGGATAGTGGGAGTGATTCTCAACATGATTAGGACCCCATATCTCCAAGAGATAGGGGGAGAGATTCTAAATCAGGGCAGACAAATGTCGGTCCTAAACTTTGACAAAGTGAGTGTGGAAGAATTCCTCGACGATATTTTCAAATCGAAGAGGAAATATTCCTTTGTACTCCTTTGGAACTAGAAGAGCCAACCTCTTTTCAAGAGGCTATTGATTCACCTAATCACACAGAGTGGATGGATGCCATGAGGGATGAAATAGAATCAATGGCAATAAATCAGGTTTAGGAACTAGTTGATCTTCTGCCCCAACGAAAGTCAATTGGAAACAAGTGGGTTTTCAAGATAAAACATCAGGCGGATGGCACAATCGACAAGTTCAAGGCCCGTTTGGTAGCGAAAGGCTATACTCAAATAGAGGGTATAGACTATGAAGAGACATTTTCTCCTGTGGTGAGATTTGCCTCTATTCTCTTACTTATGGCTCTGGTTGCCCATTTGGACCTGAAGTTGTTTCAAATGGATGTAAAGACTGCTTTCCTCAATGGTAACCTTGAGGAAGAGATTTATATGAATCAACCTATTGGTTTTGTATCAAAAGGTCAAGAAGACAAAGTGTGTCGTCTTAAAAGATCCATATATGGTCTCAAACAGTCTTCCAGATCGTGGTATTTTAGATTCCATGAAGCCATTACTTCTTTTATCTTACTCATGGTTTCAAAAGATCATTGTGTGTATGTCAAGAGAACAACAGGTGGAATTATGTTTCTCACTTTATATGTTGATGACATATTACTAGCCGGCAATAATATGGAGATGCTCAAAACCACTAAAGAGTGGTTGTCCTCTATTTTTGATATGAAGGATATGGGTGAAGCTAGGTATGTCCTAGGTGTGGAAATAACTTGAAATCGTCCCAAAAAGCTTCTTGGTTTAAGTCAGGAAGCATATATTAATAAAATCTTGGAACGTTTTCGAATGCCTTATTCCAAACCTGTTGATACTCCAATTGAAAAGGGTTTAACCTTGAGTCTTGATCAATGCCCTAAAACTGATAAGGAAAAAGAACAAATGAGTAATGTTCCCTATGCTAGTGCCGTGGGAAGCTTAATGTATGCTATGTTGTATACACGGCCTGACATTTTCTTTGCGGTTAGTTTGGTAAGTCGTTACCAAAGCAACCCAAGACCTGCTCATTGGCAAGCAGTCAAAAGGATTTTTTGCTACCTTCGTGGTACTTCAGACCTTGTCCTTTACTATCAAGGCGGGGATTTAAGGTTACGGGGATATTCAGATGCTTTGGGGTGGTGACCCGGATGAGTCTAGGTCAACCTCAGGATATGTCTTCACCTTAGGAGGCGGAGCTATATCTTGGTGCAGTAAGAAGCAAGACTGCATAACATTATCAACAATGGAAGCAGAATACATTGCTTATTGTCTTGCCACTCAGGAGGCAATATGGTTGAGAAGTTTTCTTCAGGATCTTAATCTTACTTCTAGAGTTAACGATCTTATTGAAATGTTATGTGACAACACTACTGTCATACAGTTTGCTAAAGATCCGAAATTTCATAGAAAATCCAAGCACATCAAAAGGCGTTATCATTTTGTAAGAGACACCATAAAAAATAGAGAGATTGCCATAAAGTATATACCTACTAACAAGATGGTAGCTGATCCCTTAACTAAACATATTCCTCAAGATTTGTTCAAGTCTCATATGATGAATTTAGGTTTACGTAGGGTTTAGTTTTTTCATTGAGTTGTATCTTGTTGTATATTGGACGTATTTTAATTGTAACGAGCATTTGTTTAATAAAAGTTTTTCTCAAATGTTCATTGGTATGCAATTATATGATAAGACACATTGTAATGTTACCAGACTTCTGATTGACCTTGTCACACAGGTAATCGCCCTAATGCTTGAGTAGCGTGTAGGATGAGACTTCATAATATTAAT
>JANQBM010000002.1:21425324-21440271 GCA_025594535.1 Erythroxylum domingense | reverse complement strand
GAAAGATTCAGATTTCACATTGAAGCCTTAAAAGCCAAATCTCGAGTGTCAAGATTAGCATTAGGTATGTTAATCTAATGGCTCGGATTAGTTTTTCAGTAAAGCTAGATTCATGATTTGCATGACATAGAAGATTGACATTCCCAGCTTAGTGGGAGGTATGCTATGACACACATTTCATACTGTGTGTGCTGTATAACAACCTTCTTGTGGAGTGACAGTTAAATTCCTTTCTCTGTCATTGTGTGATCTCATAGACTTTAATGTCTAATCAAATGAAACTCTTCTACTTAAAACTATGATATGAAGTCAAGGCTTGGTATTGCTACTTTAGTGTAATTTTTCAAGGGCTAAGATGTATACAGTCCAGCGGAGCACATCAGGAAAGCAATTAAGCTAAAATGGACTATTATGAGTGTTTAAGGAAAAATCTTTTCCTTCATCACTATATCAGCCTGGGCAATTATACTTGGTGTATAATCATATGATATATCTATGAGCATAAATGGACAGTGTATGCGTTCGGTGATATTTTTGGATGATTTGAGGTATCATAACTATGTGAAAGTGTTATGTTAGTTAGATGGTAACTTAATATAACACTAGTGGTTCTTTAATGGTCGCACGCCCCATTCTCAGTATGACATGTAGAATTTTAGAGAGAGGATATAACTTGTGGATTATGTGACTGAGTGAGAGTTGTTGACAGTTAGACAACATAAAAGGACACTAAATGAATAGCCACATAACATAATCTCCGTCGGTTATGTTTATTCTCATATAAAAAGGAGAATTCAAGAAGTGGAAATAGACATGTTCATTACAATAAAAGAAAAAAAAACTCTCAATCTTTCTCACATAAAATACACCACCAAGAGATTAGAGTTTGGGACGTAGATTAACCGTGATTCTAGTAGCCAACTGTAAAACGGAGATTATCAAATAAAGATTTGATCAATCGCTTCCACATTAAGGTCAGTTCTTGTATATTTAAATCAACAACTACATAGCAGTCAACTCGTCCACTTAAAAGGGAATTTAAGCCACGCCATAGAAAAGAAGAAAGAAACACCTTTAGAGTTATAGATAATTGAACCAAGAATAGTATGCCTTACCTTCTCTCTGATGTCCTCCAATATGGCAATTATCACTGCCATTGCCATCAAAAACCGCTACTCACGTCTTACTCTTATAATTATCTCCGTTTCCTTTTATCCTCACACCTGGCCAAACACTCTTTCTTGTAATGATGGAAAGTCATTATACCCCTCAAATTGGTTTCATTTCTTAAATTAGCTAATTGAGTCTCCTGGTCCTAGACAATGAGAAACGCCAAGCAAACATTGGGATTCACATGGTTCGCATGAGTTGGACATGCAGGCAAATGAGGTGTATAACTGCTCAGTAAATAGAATAGTCTGCAACCACATTTTCAATATTAATTGTATGTACTGCAAAGGGTTGTTATCTGTATAATACAACCTGCGCAGAGTTTTAATCCACATGTAGTTCACGAAGTCCAGGTCGGTCTGGCACAGGTTCAGAAATAAATTCAGCAATAAATACTCGAAACATCAAATTGGAGGCCTTGGGACACGGATCACCGTATTTATCCTGATCCCATTCTCCGAAAAAGGAAGCGAAGCCTTCAGAAACACACGCAACCTCAGAGATTCCTGAGGAGTCAGTCCATTATGTCTTCACCGGAAGGTCAAAATTCCGCGAGAAGTATATAGGATAGCCAGGGCGGGTGGTGGGTGGTCCTGGCAAATAAATACCTGTCGCGAGAAAGCAGAAGCTCCTTAACAGTAATTTGTGCATTGTATTTGCACTAGATTTGGGCCTTGTTCACTCCCGTGACAGCCCGTAACGATAAATACTAATGCATCATTTCTCCCATGTATATATAACATCTGCGTTTAGTTACTGTTTTTAATATACATAAATAAAATCAGAAAAAAATTTAAAGATAAAACAGAATAAAAATAAAAAATAGTGAGACGTTTAATTATGATGGACAAAACAGATAAAATTGTCTCTGTTTTAAGGACAGAAATGTGTTTGGTTGTAATTAACAGAACATAAAAATAATGTCAATGACTAAAATACCCCTGCAGTATAATATGATTGAAAATATATAATTCATTGATTATTTTAAAACGAATGATTTATATTAGTAAAAAAGTTAGCAAATAATAATAATAACAATAATAATAAGAAATTAATTTCGTATAATAATAATAATAATAATGATAATAATGATAGTAATAGTAGTAGAAGAAGAAGAAGAAGAAGAAATTTAATAATAACAAGAAATTTTATAATCCCAATAATAATAAGAAAATTAATTATGAATAATATGATAATAAAAATAATAATAAGAAAATTAATTTTGTATAATAATAATAATAGTAATAATAATAATAATAATATATTTATAATATTACTATTAATAATAATAAAAATAATAATAAGTAGAAAATTTATAACAATAATTAATAATAATAGTAATAGCAATATTATTATTATTATTATTACAAAATTTATAATACTAATTAAAAATAATAATAACAATAATTAATAATAATAATAAGATAATTAATTTCGTATAATAATAATAATAATAATAATAGGTAAAAAATTTATAATAATAATAATAATAATAATAATAATAATAAATAATTAATTAATTAATTAATTTCGTATATTAAAACTAATAAAAATAATAATATTAATAATAAAAAGAATAATAGTAAGTAGAACATTAATAATAATAATAATGATGATGATGATGATGACGACGACGACGACGACGATAATAATAATGATAATAATAATAATAATAATAAGATAATTAATTTTTAATAATAATAATAATAAGCTCAAATTTTAATATAATAATAATAATAAATTTAATAATGATGATGATGATGATGATGAGTTAATAATATAATTAAGAATAATAAATTGCTTATGTAAAGGGAGGGGTATTTTTGATATTTTCTTATATGTTTTGTTTTTGTCTTTGGGATAAGAAATCTTGTACCACAATCTTAAAAGAAATAAAAAATTTTTATCTTTATCTTCCGAAGATGGAACTAAAATAGGTGAAGGTAGTAAATAAACACACCTATAAACAGAAATATTATAATCTTGTCCTTTATCTTCATTAGCGAAGACACCAACCATTCACTAATTATATGTTCAACTACTGCACAAGATCTCAGAGGCTGCATAAAATTTGGTAAACGATTCCAAATTAACAGTAATGAAATACGGGAGACTTTACGGGATTTATTGTACAATTGGACTCTACTTTGGATGTCTATGCATAGATAGGGCCCCTTGACTAGGAAAGGCACTCAAAGGCGATTGGACAGAAACGTGGGGACATTCACGTGGATTGGTCCATATCTTTTTATGGAATGAATTAAAGTTCTTGAAAAATCATCAAAGTTACCTAGACATATAGGAACATCAAGATGTGTAGTCCCACTCGAAAGTGAGCTAGTTTCAGTGCATCACCACTAATAACTTGCCTTTTACTTTTTTTTTGGTTTCTTTGAATGACTAAACACTGTAAATCTGATCTTTCAAAACCTCAACCACACATTTACCAAAATTATTCTTATATTTTCTTGGATATTATTAACATAGGTTGGATTTACAATTAGCCTATGATTTCCATGTTTCTTTAGAACAGGACAAATGGGCAACCAGCAACTATGAAAGAGTCCCATAATGGGAAATCTCAAGGTTAGCAAAACTGAAATTCAATAGATGTTGTTACTCCGTCTATTGTAGAATTGCTAGAATTGGGGCACTCATCGAGGAAGACAATGAAAAGTATATGGGCATACTACATATATTCGATAGAGAAAAAACATATATCACCGGTGAGAAAATGCACATCCAATTTTTTGCTCCTGTATCAAATTAGTGATAGTGATGGAATTGATTCACCGTCTTCTTTCTCTTCTTATGTGGATTTTGTCACACAATCTCAACAAATATAGAAAAGGTCTGATATCTTTCTCAAAAATATTTTACGTCGTTGGCTCAGATAGCAATAATTTTTTCCATCCCAGGATAAAAAACTAATGATTTGTACGGCATGCGCACAGTGTAAACGACCATCTGTAGGACCTATATATTGTCAGTTAACCAACTTAAGTTGCTAGCAAGGATGTGTGCCGCTAAGAGGAGAGGAATTAAAGATTGGAAAAAGAAGGATTTTACTTTCGGAAGATAGGCAGCACTTGGGAATTCGGTTTTGTCTAACCATTTAGGAGACATGCACAACACAATGCAACAACTACAAATTATTAGTTCGACATATGCTTATCAAAGTTTATTTATCTATATCAGATATGAGTTTTACTAAATACCAACAGCTTAATATGGATTAGATATTTGATCTTCGTCTTCACTCTTATAGAGGTCATTTCGTTTCATTATTATTTTATTTTATTTTATTTTTTCATTTCATGTTTCTAAGTTCTATTTGTTATCAAAAAATTAAATTTATTTAACTGATAATATTAAATTAATTATTCTTTTTTGCTAACACTAATAAATAAACTTTAGAGGAAATTAATTTTATGTTAAGTTATCATGCGATGTTTAATATTACAATTTCATCAAATTTTTATTGAAATTTAAACAAAATTCGAAAGATATAATCAAAATTATTTCAAAAAATAAGTTTTTATTTAATAAATTCATTAAATAATTTTTTTAAATAAACACATTATTTTTAAAAATAATTCAATTCTTATAAATATTTAAAAATAAAATGTTCATTATTGATTAATTAAATTTTAGTGGTCATAACTTCTAATTATTATATAGTATAAATAATTAAATAATATTTATCTAACTAGTAATAAAATTAAATTGTTATAGAAAATGAAAATGAAAATGAAAATAAAAATATTTATTATTTATAAATTATAAAACAAAAAGAATTAAAAAACAACTAAAGAATTTTTTATTTTGACACTCCATTTGAATAAGTAACACATAAATTTTAGTTTTAAATTAAATAGAAATCGTCAACTATTAAAAATTTGCATAAATACTTTTATTGTTTCCTTTTTATTTAATAAAAGTGTAGAATGTTGGGACAGGAAGCCCTCAGGACAGACTATTAGCTATAAAATGATACTTATGTAATATAATCTATTTTGTTATTTCCATGAATCATAAAGCCATCTACTATCAATAAAAGTCTAAAAATAAGGCTAAATACCCAAAAATCTCGCCCTCCAACTAAAATACGGGGAAGACACGTTATTCTCTATCATCTATTTGAGATGTCTTCCGACAAACTTAATACAAAGCTTATGCTAGTTTCTGGAACCAATTTGGTCAGCATATTACCACAATTCAAATTTATATGAACTTTCCTCAACATTAATTATTGCTATTCTATTATGGACCTTAATTAATAATATCTGAAGTCTACGTGCTTTGTATGAGAATGATACGTGGTATTTTTGCTCAAGTCAATTACACTTTCACCATCACAAAATAATACATAGTCTTCTTGCTTCACATCCAACTCTTGATGGAATCTTTTCAGCTAGAGCATCTCCTTACAAACTTCCATTACAACTGCATATTTTGCTTTAATTGTAAATAAAGACACACACATTTTTATCTTAGATTGTCATGAGATGGCTCCCCCTACAAACTTATAAAGAAAACCTGAAGCATATTTTGTTCCATCAAGATCCCCAGCCATATATGCATTCGTAAAACCATCTAGAGTTAGCTCACCATTACCAAAGCACAAACTCCACTTTAGTGAGCCTCTCAAGTATCTTAGAATCTATTTCACTACTTCCTAGTGAACATTCCCTATATTTGACAAGAATCTATTTACCATCCCAATAACTTGAGCAATATTTAGCCTTGTTCATACTATTGCATACATCAAAGACCTTACTATAAATGACCATAGAATAGAGAATATACCATATTTTTCCTTTTATGTTGAGTGAAATACGCACTTACATAGCTTGAAGTGATGCTAGTTGCATGCTAACTAACTTGGAATGATGTATATTGTGGAGCTTGTTTTAAGCCATCAATACTTTTCTTCAATTTGTAGACCAACTTTTCCATACCTTTAGTTTTGAAACATTTTAGCTGCTTCATGTATATCTCCTCTTCCAAATTTCCATGCAAGAAGGCTATTTTAACATCTAGCTGTTAGACTTTAATATCTAAATAGGTAGTTAAACCCAAAATTGTTCTGATTGGGGATCATATTGATTACAGGTGAAAATATTTCATCAAAGTCAACATCCTTCTTTTGACTGAATCCTTTCACTACCAACCTTGCCTTGTACTTTACTAGCTTGTTTCCATCTCTCTTTATTTTAAACACCCATTTATTCTTTAATGTCTTTTTGCCTTTTGTTAGTTTTACAAACTTGTATCTATTTTTCTTCTTTAAAGAATCCATCTCTTCCTTTATAGCTGCGAGAAATCTTTATCTTCACAAGATGCAACCTCTTGCACATCCTCAAGCTCCCCTTTAGCAGTAAGTGATAAGGATTTAGAACTTTGATACCTTGTAGAAGGCTTTTTCTCCTTTGTCGACCTTAGAAGCTATACTTCATCAGCTGTTGGATCCAATTGCTTCCCTTGCTCATTATCTTCAATGGATTCATCTATGGTACTGTTTGGATGTGGTTCATGTAGCTCATCATTATCCTATTGTATTTGATTACTACCAATGTGTTTTTGGTCACACACTTCATCTTCTTCATTTGTAGACTGCTTAATAGTTAAAGGAATTAGTGAAGAGCTAATTATGTCATTTGATGAGTCGTAGTGTGATGACTTATCTCCAATCAGAAGATCAGCACCTCTCTCGTGCTCCTAGAACACTACATCCTTGCTCTTGACCACTTTTTACTTCTCTAGGTGATAAATTTTGAAGCCAAACTGATCACCTCTATATCCAATAAAGATGTAAGGTATCAACTTTGAGTCAAGCTTCTTTCGCTGATCTTTGGGTACGTATCTGAATAACTTATATCTAAAAACTCTCAAATGATGATATGTGGGATCTTGTCATTCTATGCTCTCTCGAGAATCTCAAAATCTAATAAAACTTATAGAACTCAATTAATTAGGTAAACTGTAGTTCGGACTGCTTCTCCCTAAAATGTCTTTTAGCAATATAAATATTCCGAGCATGCAATTAACCTCTCCACAATGGTTCTGTTTATCCTCTCAATAACCTTATTGTGTTGTGGAGTCCCTGGTTTAATTTTCTTATATCTAATGCTATGCAATGTACAACATTCTTCAAACACCTTGGAAGTATACTCTCCTCCATTGTTTATTCGCAGGCACTTCAGCTTCCTCTCTACTTCCCTTTCTATCATAACATGAAATTTCTAAAAAGGTTCAAACACTTAACTCATATAGTTAAACATGTACACTCAATTCTTCCGCGAAGCACCATCAATGAATGTAATAAAATATATGTTACCTCCTAGTGACTCATGCTTAATAGGATCACAAACATCTAAATGCACCAACTCTAATAACTCCTACTTCCTTACATATCTTCTTTTGAGAGGGACTATATGCTACTTTTGAGCCAAGCAATGATCGCAAAGAGAAAGTGGTTGTGAGTTCTTAATTGGGATAAAGGATTTTCCAACTAGCAATTTTAATCACTTCTCACTCATATGTACCAATCATCAATTCCACATATTAGATCAAGATTCCTCTTCGACTGTGTGTACTTCTCTGCCACTATACACATTTAAGTGTATCTTGTACAATGAGCAATATAACTATACTCGGGCAATAATCATGGCACCTTTAGACAGTTTCCACTTCCTATCCCCAAAGTATGCTGAAATCCTTCTTGATCCAACACATTGGTTGATAATAGATTTAGTCTTAGATCAAGGATATGTCATACATCTCTTAAGGTCAATAAGCATTTGACGTTTCTCTGAACTCAGATATCACTCATACCTTCTACCTTGGAAAAAATTTGGTTTCTCACCTTTACAATCCCAAAATCTCCACTGTTATAGCTAGAGAAGTGCTCCATATTTGGAACAAAATGATAAGATGCTCTTGTATTAGTTAGCCATTCAGAACCAAAATTACTGACATGGAAGCATTCATTAGTTGCATAAAATAGGGCACCTCATGATCTGTACTTGAAGCAGTTTCAGTTGTACTCTTAATGTCACCATTATTCTGATGATCTTCCTTTTTTGATCCCTTTTCCACTTATAGAAGAATCTCTTATGTGTCCTAGTTTATCGCAATAATGGCATGTCTTCACATCTTTGTCACTTTTAGACTTTGAATGGTTCTTAGACTTGCCACGACCTTTAGGACCCCTACTCTTATTCCTTCCCCTGCTTTTTGTCATAAAAGCCTGCATGTTGTCGAATCCAATCTCCTCTCTTCTGATTTCTTCATTAAACATACCCTTTTTGATTACATTCCAAAATAACACATCTTCAAGAGTTGAGCTATTAATCATAACCACTTGTGTTTCCCAGCTATTTGGTAGAAAACTCAACAGGAGTAGAGATTGAAGCTCATCATCAAGAATGATCTTCATCATACTAAGCTTGTTGATTATATCCTAGAATCACTTAGATGGTCTGACACTGATTTCCTAGCTTTTATCTTCAAGTTTACAAGCCTCTTAATTAGAGAGCTAAGCCTTATTATCAGTAATCTTCCTTTCATATAGACCTTCTAGCTTCTTCCATAGCTCAAAAAGATTCATTTCTCTAAACACATGGTAAATATGCTAATATCATTCTATTATCTAATAGTGTCCAGAGTTTTTCGCTTCATCTTTTCCCATTCTTTGTCTGACATCTTTTAGGTTTTAATGAAATATCATCTTCACACCTTTTTCCAAATCAATAGGATTAAAGAGATCTTTGCAATACCGAGCTCCTACATCATAGGCTTCTATATTGAGTAAATTGATGACGTTAACTTAACTATAGAGATGTTTCCACCTTCCATGATGATGGTTTTGATAACACTTATTAGGAGAAAAACAAGTCAACTCTCTATAAGATTAATCAAATATTAATGGCAAAAAGAACTCTTCAAGTTGGAGCAGGAAAATAGTATGAGAATAAGAAATTTTAAATGATGAAACAAACACCAATATTTACGTGGAAAACCCTCCAGTATAGAGTAAAAAAATCATGGGAAAAATCGAAAAATAAATCCACTAAACCCAATAAGTATTTACAGAAAAGTTGATCTCTCACCCCATAACATCAATTTGTTTCACAAAGTTTCAGGGTTAAAACTAAAGTTGAGGTTACAATCAACAATCACATAAACCAATTGCCAAAACAATCAAACACTCTTTGCCCTCTCTCAATTTTTTCTCAGTTTTAGACATTGTAGTTGCACTCTCTACAAAAATCTATGTCTTTTTTCTCTTTTATATTATAAAATAATTTTTTTTGCAACTTACACGGTTACTTACACGACCATATAAGTAACCATCTATCTTTACAACACCGCCTCAGTCGACAACATACATGGTTACAAAGAGTTATACGGTCTCCACATATGGTCATGTATCACATGAGTGTGTACATGACTGTATATGTCTTCGCCTCTTCACACTTTCTTCACACATTTAAAGAGACTTACACATTGATCTACAAGGTCGTGTAAGTCAAAACACGGATGTGAAGCACTCTACATGGTCAAGTATCTCTATAAGAGATTTTACCATTTTGTCTTCACTTGTTCGTCATTCCTACTAACCATAAAGTCATCTATGATCACTGAAAGTCTTAAAAAAAGGCTGGAAACCCAACATGGCTCGTAAATTAAGGGTATTAAAGAATCTGGCTATACCATGCATCTATGAATTATCTTTTGACTAATGCTAACAAGTGTACAAAAGATGTAGTCATCAAATATGTCAGAAAATAACTCTTAGTAATCTCTTTTAAGGATTAGAGAAAGTTATTGGCTTCTGAAATTTCAATTACAAAATTAAAGTATATGAGTGATTCAATTCTATAAATATACGAACATCCTTTTACTAAATAACCTTAAGTGTTTTATAGAGAATTTCAAATTGAATAAAGATTTCAACTAAATTTTATAAGAAAGATGATACATTTTATACTTTGTATGTGGCAAGTAAGAAAATCAAATAAAGTATTTTAAGTTAGCATTTGAAATGGACTTATTTTAACAAATAAAGTGTCGATAGCACAAGAAAAATAAAGGAAGTATATATGTATATATAATTATGTACGAAAAGATTTTTTGAACTTTTTTTCTTAAATAGTTGTTTATAGAATGTTGAGAGATTTAAACTTCACTAATATTTATATCCAATTGTAATAGTGTGATTTTTAAAGTAAAAAATCTATAACCTTAATTTAATATATGTATATCTAATTCCTATTTTAATTTAATGAATTTATTTATTGACAACAGTTATTTTTTATATATCACTTACAAATCTAATGAGAAAAAATGTGAATTTGACATCATGTTTATAAGGTTGAACCACATAAATCTTTTGGCTTGCTTATTTTCCTTTTTATTTTATATCTCTTTGTATTGATTTTTAATAAATTGAAATTTCTTTCTAATTAAGTGTCTTAAAATAGCATTATTTTAAATATGTTGTTTAATGTCTTATGATCAATTGATTGGATGTAATTCTTATGACACAATTATTTAAAGTCATTCTTTATTTTATTTTAATTAATTGATAAATAAGATAAATTTTATGGGACAAATGTATATTACAAATAAAATTATGAGGAGAGTATAATTATAAGATTTATATTATTATGTACTATCACTAAATTGTTTTTAATTATTATTTTATTGAGTATAGGTATTAATAAATGTAAAAAAACTAATATACATCATTTTTCTTCCTCACTAAGAAAGTAGTTAATCTCATAAACAAGTATAGAGATACTTAAACAAACGTGTAATTGCTTATTAAAGAAGAAATTTACTAAATTAACTCAATATAAGAATTCCATTCAAAATATTACTTGTATATCTATGAAAATTTTCATTATGATGACTATATAAATAATCATCTGACTTGAAATCTTCAAAGTATCTCATATAGAGATTATTATATTTTGATACTACTTGTGACCTATCTTTGTCAAAGGTAGTTCAATCAGTAATCCATGGATATAACATGAATTATATAGAGGTATATGAGTGAGCAATATATGATTCATCATTCTAAAGTGATTAGAAAGAATATTTTGTTGGTCTCGATTAGTATTGGTTCAGAAATTATTGGCCAAGGTGGAATGAAATTTAAAAATAATTTCTATTGTCACTAATAAAATCAATTACTAATGGTAGATAACTAATATGAATGAACCTAAATAGAGTGTCTAATTAGAATATTGTATGAAGAAATGATAAAATTATGTGAAAAAACACATACATATAGATTTGTCCAAATCACTTTGACATTCCTAATATTGAAGTTGATGCATTATTAAACACCAATCTTGATCTATAGATACAAATTATTTAATTAAAAAATAAAGATAAGTTAAAGGTGTTTAATTTATGTAATTAAAAATATGATTTAAGTTCATAATTTAATCCATTGTTAACATATTTAGGAACCCGATGAGTTGTAAATGAAGAATAGTTAATAAGAGAAAAAGGTAATTTAGTTCAATTAGATCTTTTTAGTCAATATTGAAATTTAGTTGGAATTTAGGACTGAATTAAATATCAAAATTACGATCATATAAGATCCAACCTGACAATTCTAATTAAATATTAATATTGACCAAAAAGATCCAACTTGATTAAATTACCTTTTTTATTATTTGTATATGCTACTTATTAAGTTCCTAAATATATTGATTTAAAATTATAATTATATTGTAATTACATTGCTAAAAGGTTAAAACCTATTATAAATATGCATAGACTCTACAATAAATCACTGTAGTTGTTAATTTTTAAATTTATAGCCCAGTCAATTGATTACTCTATAGATATAAGATTATGCTATAAATTAAACCTCTGTAATGTATATCTTCAAACTTTTGAGGAGAAATTACAAATGAATAATAAATGCTTTCTGATTTTTAATTGTGAATCATATAGGATATTGGTTTACCCCAATCCAGCTTATTTTATTTAAGGTGAGTAGCCTACCTTTAAGGGCCAACTAAATGAAGAATGAATATTTATGAACATGGTTTTTCTACCAAACTAGGTTACAGCATCTAACTTCCTGCGAGTTATAAGTGAACAAGGTTACACAAGAGGCAGTTGAAAACCTCTTAGAAGAGTCTTTGGACCATATGATTATGTCTAGTTTGTTCTGTTTTGGGAAATAATTAGGAATACTAGGCAGTAAATTTTCTACTCCTCTTAAGGGTAAGTCCACTGATTATCCTTAATCACTGAGCTTACTTTTGCATTAATGAGCAGTATGTACTGCATGGAGTTATTGGAGAGGTGGAGCAAAAAAGACCATAAATCTGACCAGTTATCAAACCAAAAGTTGGTTTGCTCTCTATTGCCTGTTATGTGTTACATCTCTCTCTTTACAACTTCCCTTAGGCTTAGGGTGAACTTGGTGATTAAAGAAGAGTTATAAAAAGATTTCATTGACCAGAAATTTTCTCCTTTGATGTAATCCATTTCACCCATAAAATTTTTGTCATCAAATAATCTCCAAATTCTTTTTTCCACAGGAGATTTATTTGAAATTCTTATGAGTTTGAATCCTAATCCTACTTGAACTTTAGTAAGGCAGATATCCTTACACTTGACTTTAGGAATCCCTTTACTTATTCCTTCATCACTCCACAAGAAATTCCTAAATATTCTTTCAACATCCTTGATAATTTTAACAAGGAGGGCTACATATGAGCTCCAATAGATATGCATACCGTTCATAATTGTTTTGATTAATTAAGTTCTTTGCCGTAATAGGATAATTTCTTTGACATCCAACTACAAGTTCTACTTAAGATTGCATCAAATAGTGGTTTAAAATCTTTATAGGATAACCCAAATTCTAATATTGGCAACCTTAAGTGCTTAAAAGTACTCTAAATTACTAGAGCCTTGAAATCTGTTCAAGAAATTGCTTCAGTGGCAAGGTTTTTACAGATATGTAAATCTGACACTTACTCTTGTTGACTATCAGCCCTAACATCCTTGCAAATTCATCCAAACATTCTATCAATAGCTGAAATGATCCTTTATCAGTAACCCACATAAGATTAAAAGGTTATTAATAAATGACAAGTTGAAGAGTTTAATTTTTCTACATTTATATAGTGGTACCTGAAAGTCTTCTTTAGTGATATTTGGTAAGAAATCATCCTAGCAATAACCTCTATAGCCAGAGCAAACAAACATGGGGATAATGGGTCTCCTTGTCGGACCCCTTTTGTTCCCTTTAAGCACATCGGTGGCTTCTCTATTTATCAAAACACCAAAAGATGAAGTTGACATACATTGGTAAATCCAAATTAGTGAATTTAGGGAGAAACCTAAAGACATGGAGAGTGTGTGGCATGAATATCCAGTTGAGTGTATCAAAAGTTTTAGTAAGGTCCATCTTTATGAAGAATTGTTGGAGTGTTAGACTTTGTAGATTTCTTGAGCCAATAAGAAGAAGTTATCTTTCATATTTCTACGTGCAGTAAACTAGTCTGTAAAATATTGATTAGTACTTTCATTAGGGTTTAACTTTTAAAAGATTAGAATAACAGATTGGTCTAAAACATTGGAAGGAAGAATTGGGAACTTCAGGGATTAAGCAAAGGAACCTTATATTATGCCTATTGTAAAATAAATATTTAAAATTGAATATGTAAATTTACTTATTTTTATGCTTTGTTTTTCTATTTTTTATTTCAACACCCAGTTTGAGCTAATGCGACTTATTATTCGTAAGGTTTATACCAGCATATGTCCTTTTCAACCTCGTATTAGTCTCTTTTCACAAATAAAAAGAAATAAACACAATAATAAAAAGCAAAAACTCCTATCTAGCACCATCTGTTGGAGCAATATTTAAGTTCTCTTTAACATTCGTAAATCTCATGTATTTATTACCATGTGTATAGAGCTAGGCCTGACCCGGGTCAATGTTGTAAGTTTTGGGGGTCATGGAGGTCCAAAATTTTCCCCGGAAGTGAATCCTAACTATTAGTTCAGAATAAGTCAGGAGGGATAAATATGTAATCGAGACATTCATTCACAGTTTAATACTCGGTAGTTTGATATGAAAGTTGAAATTTCCTCCGTTCAACTGACCAAAGTGCAATTTAAGAAAGTACTAGGACAAAGAGGAGTTGACCTAATGACTTTAGCTTCTCACTTAGAACTTTCCTTTACAGAAAGTCTTGAGTTTGAGTCACGCCAAAGGAGGAGATGCTGAGTAGGGTCAACGATCAATCAGCAGTTGACCAATCAAGTATGTGACGGCTCCTTGTGCGCAGAAGTGTACAGGCTACTTAAGGTTCCAGATTTACATCTTCTATAATTGTTGGGGTGGGGTCTTAGAGGCTTCGGATTAGTCCGGCTAAGTCGGGATACCTAATGTATTTAAAAAAAAAAAAAGAAAAAAGCACTAGAACTACTAAGGAAACTACTGGCAACTTGCATAAATGTAATTGCAGTCCCATCTCATATACAAAGAGTTTGGTTAAGCTAACAGCACTCTGATGCACTGTTATGGATACCGTTCCGTACTGGGCGGTACCGGCCGGATGGTACCGTACCGGTCGGAAAACGGAACGGTACCGACCCTTTGGGTACCGGGTGTAAATACCGGTCGGTACCGGCCAATACCGGTCGGTACCGGCCGGTACCGGTAATACCGGCCAATACCGGCCGGTACCGGAAATTTTTAAAAGTTTAGGGACTTTTCTGCAAAATT
>JANQBM010000002.1:21411377-21425224 GCA_025594535.1 Erythroxylum domingense | reverse complement strand
AATTTCAGGGACTATTTTATAAATTTAAAAAATTATCCGAAACGGTACCCGGTATTGACCGGTACCGGTACAGTACCGTACCAATGCCCAATCCGGTACCAAGTCCGGTACGGTATTCGCAACATTGCTCTGATGGGACTAAAATGGAGATTCTTCGCATTTTCATTGAAAAACACAGGGTCCCATATCCCACTTAAGATCAGGGAAATAATGAAAAAGCTTATGAGAAATTGTCATTCAAAAGATCTTCACAATAAAGTCACGTGGGCCATGGCGTAACGTGCTTCTCTCTAGGGTCCAAAATGGATGGTGTGGTGAGAGAGATCGCCCTTAATATTTCAATTTTAATCGGAAGTTCACATGAAAACAGTGAAAACCCATTTCACTAGTTAAAAACCAACTTCAATTCGTTTATCATCGGGTTCTAACGAGCTCCTATGTTTGCAGCAAATTGATCCAAGGTTTGCCCATGAGGAATACATATACACAGAAATCTAACTACACTCAACGCTGTTCCTATTCTATAGTATGAGTAGACAGATATGAATGTAAATGGCGATATCACTTACCAATTCCAGCTTTCCTACATCAACAAAGAAATAATTGCAGTCTAAGACGTGTTTTAGATTACCGTACAATTTGGTATTATAGAATTGTGAAATTGTTATACATGAAGTAATACAGGTCTTTAAAAGATAATTGAAGTTTTATTTATCAAATTCCTCCCGAATAATCCCACTTAAAAAATATATATATCATAACTTCATAATTGCAATTACATATGTTATGCAATTATTAAGATCCCATCAGAAATCACCTGCCAAAGTATCATGCTAAGGTTGGATATTGCTTGTACCTACTCTAGTTTATTATAAACGAATGAGAGAAAAAATTTAGTTCTAATTAACGCAAAAGAGGTTCAATATTTCCTATATGAAAATTTTACAATAGTATATATAACTAAACGTATAATCTAGTCTCATTTTTGTTAATGCACAAATTGCAGCCTCCATCAGGGAGGTAAGAATCAATAGTGAAAGGCTGTAGAACAACAGTCTGCAAATGCTAGAATCATTCTCAGGTCCTTAGATTTTGTCTCCGTCTGAAGCAATAAAGAAAATGGGCTGTAGCTAGATCTTGTCATTATGCATGCCATTGCATTATTTCTCCTCAAAGAAGTCACCCATAGTTTCTTGGAAAAAAAATAACCTTGTCCATTTTTGATATTTTGGGGTAAACATAAGTGGGCCTCCTTGTATTGATAAATAATGTTTCTATTTCTGTCCTTGGACACATTGTATAGAAGAAAATTGATGGCTAAAACGTACACTGTACTGGGTACTATCATATATGAGGGTAAATGGAGGTAAAAATATGTCTACAGTATCTGTATGTCTTGTTCCTGGACTTGGTTCCCTAGAAAACTCTTCAACTTGACAACACAGGAGAACATAAAGGATTTGAATAAGAAAGAAGTGAAAAAGACAAAGTGATGAAACATGAGAAAGGCAGATACATAGTCACATAAAGAGAGCTTATTTTGGGCATCACTTGCTTCGGACGTTTTTACTTTGGAATCAGACTCATAATTAGTCAAGTTGTTTACACTGTTACTCATTCTGCTCCTGTCCAAAAATGGAACATTTCTTCTCCTAAAATATTTTCATTTCCACAACTTTATAAACTGATTCGATTTCAGGTTCAATTGTTTCCTGTGCTAATTTTATTGTATACAGATTCTGTGTGGCCTTCATGTTTTTTTGGGTTAATCACGAGGTATTTTTGGAGGGTCTCAATTATGGGAAGGTACTTTTAAGCCATCTCTGCTTAGACTAATCCTTACTTGTACCGATCAGCCTATAAGAAGTAAAGTGTTGGCTAAACAAATTTCTCCATTCTCAATGCTTGAACTTGAGACCTCTGATTAAAAGATAAGAATAATGAACCACTCACACCAACCATATTGATTTCTGTGTGGTCTTCATTAAAATCAAATTCTGCTGCAAACTGATGAACGATGTGACAGTTTGAAGAATTAAGTTTTAATCCTCTCCTTGAAAAACCTTTTTCTCGAAAGCAACATTCACGACTAGAAGAGAATAGAAAGAAGAAATTATTATGTCAAAAAATTCAACTTTAATTCATATGGAATCTACAATCTATTAAAGGGATGTTTGCTAAGCCACGTCTTTGTTCAAAATTTAAAATTCAGTAGACGTTTGAGATGAAAGGATGTCATCACTTAAGCTTTTTAATGTATTAAATAATTATTTAATAGAAAAAGAGTATTACAAACACCTTCCTCTGCTATATTCATATTTAATGGACTGCTTGTCCTTTTTCATGAACAAAGAAGACAAAGTAAGTGAGAGCTGATTAATAATTTGAGAATTAAAAAGTAATTAAACTTCTAAATTGAAGTTTTCCTTTCCAGCAACAAAAACTATTCATATATTGAATGTTGATAAATGATTTACCTTTGAGTTTATTTTTGACTATAATTGAGAAAATACACTACTTTAAGTATGAGTAATTTATATGAACACATCACCTTACAAGAAAAATGGTAGTTAGTTCTCAAGTGATCCATGTCTATTCTCTTGGAACATAGGCCTATTATTTTTCTTTTTTTTTTCTTTTGGATTTGGAATTTCTTTGGCTGAAATGCATATCGTTGTGTTGATTATTGCTATGCCAATTCTCCTTCGAGCGAAAAGCTGAAGGATAGCTCTCTTGATGGAATTGCCACAATAGTAAGATGCAAGTAATCGAACGTCCTCGAAAAGAAACACAACCATTTATCAGCATATGGACCCATATCTCACAAGGATGTCTCTCAATTTTGAATCAACCTCTTTCTTTTTCACTGTGGCTAGATATCAGTTCACAGAGTATAAGAATAAACACCTCCAACCTACTGCCAAGGGGTCTTTAAAATTTAATTGTTTAACTTAACAGATGCCGTTTCTGAGCACATTCCCTATTTATATTTAAGTGGCTAATTAAGCTTAAGTGGCCAAAATTCTATTTGATTGGTCCAATAGCAAATACGAAATAACAAGCATACAAGTAGACAGGAGCGTCTGTTTTGCTCGAAAACATTAAGAAAACGAGTCTAGTTTAACTTAGTGGATGAATCATGTCCCCATATCTACTATAGCGTAAAATTAAAATCCTTTACTTTCTAAGGCCAAAAATAGCTTTCCAATTTGAATGCTGTTGACCAAATAGTCTCCAAGGATTCAACAATTAAAGCAAGCATTCCTAGTACCTACTGTTGCGCAGGCAACGATCTTTTCCTGGATTTCCTGATGGCCAAAGAAACAAAACTCTCATGGTCATTTAGAATTTTCCTTGTGCATGCATGATCATGAATTATTGTCGCCTGACAAAGAATTAGCTCAAAATTACAAAGCAATCGCTTGTTGTTTGTTATTATTCCTCTGGTTTTTATGCCTACTTGAGTAAAACTTTGAAAAGAGGAAGAAAAACAACAACATTATAAATAAATAAATAAGTCCGATCCCGAACTGACTTTATATAGGGATTTATAATTACATATATATTCTTAAAATCTGGTGATGAATAGATGACTTGCTAGGGTTATAATTTTTCACACGAAACATGTGATTATCAACAATGCACTCTTCTAAAATAAAATTTAGCAACTTAATTAGTCTTACAAGCTCTATAAAAATTCTGGCAATATCAATTGATTATATGATATTTTCACTCTTAAAACACAAATCTGCTTATATATTTACATAACTTCATTGATGTAATTAAAGCAATGAAATGATCATAATTCAAATGAAAATAATGATAACGATCTTATTGATGATGCAAAGAGATGAAAAATATCAATTTTCAATTCAAAATGCATTTTGTATATTAATTAAATGTGATTGTAGGAACGAAATAAGAAATTGTAAGAAAGGAAGAACAAAAGCAACTTGATAAGGGCCCCATGCCATGTCTCCTCTGTAGACCCACCATAGACGTGATTTTCAACTTTCTCACCTCTGCACTACTTCACCGTTCTTCTTCCATCTCTCTCTCTTATTTCTCTAGCTAGCTAGCTAGATAGTCCCCACTTTTTCAAATTTTTGCCAAAAATAACCAAGAATTTTCTTTCTGCAAACACCTTAATCACCATGTCAGGAGACAAGCTTAAAGATTTTGCTGAAGGGTCATCGCGATCGGTTGGCGAACAACAGCAACCTCCTGCTCATCAACCTGTTGCTCCGTTGAGTCGTTACGAGTCGCAGAAACGGCGAGACTGGAACACTTTTGGGCAGTACTTGAAGAACCAGAGACCCCCAGTACCACTTTCTCAGTGTAACTGCAACCATGTTCTTGATTTTCTCCGGTACCTCGATCAGTTCGGAAAGACTAAGGTTCATCTACATGGGTGTGTCTTTTTTGGGCAACCAGATCCTCCCGCTCCTTGTACCTGTCCTTTGAGACAAGCATGGGGAAGTCTCGATGCCCTAATTGGACGTCTGCGAGCTGCTTACGAGGAACATGGAGGATTACCTGAGACCAACCCTTTTGGGAACGGAGCTATTCGGGTTTATTTGCGTGAAGTGAGGGACTGTCAAGCTAAAGCAAGGGGGATTCCATACAAAAAGAAAAAGAAGAAGAAGAATTCAATCAAACAAGCTATGAGAGAAGATACCAATCCTTCGATGCAGTCATCAGCTTAATTGATCAACTTGTCCTGGTTTTTTCAGACTATATGGTAATTTCTTTCGTCTATATTCAAGCAGATGATTTCTTTAATGACGTAGTATATGCGATTATTCAGCTTAAAATTTTCTTTTACCTCAGCTAACAGTAATGAATCAGACCCTTGTCTAATCAATGCTTGAAACTAGGGGCATATATATTTGATTGACAAGTTAGATATGTATTGTCTATTATGAAGTAAACAGGTGTGGGGGACGTATATAAAGTGAGACAAAAATTAGAGAACTTATATATCTTGATTGTTAGTGGAAGGAGGTTTGGTTTATTCAGTCTAAAACCCTAAGACCGCTGTCTAAAACCCTAATCTTTGTATCACTTCTAAGGTTGAGAAGCGTGGAGAGAAGAAATTATGACTGGTTAAATGATTTCACATCCGTCTCCTTTTTTAGCCTCACTCTCTAATTAGAAGAGATGTTTATGACAAAATAGCAGGAGAATGGCCGTTCCTCTCTCTCTCTCTCTCTCTCTATATATATATATGTATATACATGTTGCAAAAAGAACATGTGATGTCTGAATTATAATATGCAGCACTTCTTTACGTTCCCCTAGATTTTCTCTTTTATGATCCTCTGTGATTTTCTGGTCCCCATGAATGGTCTCGAGTGATGTGTCAATCTTTGCATGCATGTAATTTTCTACACATTGACGTGGGATTTAACATGCACAATCATGTAACATCGTCGCTATTTAAAATGCTCTTCTCTATTTCTTTGCTTACTTGGATCTGAAACCTATCTATGGTAGCCTGCTCTTCTTTCCAGTTCTTCCATATGCAATAGGTCTCTTTGATAGGTTTTGAAAGTGACGAACAAATTTATAAAAGGGTAAAAGCACCCAGGAAGTTCCCGCTGTGACTATTTAATTGTCCAGTGAAGTTGTCTACTCATCGGACTTTCATTTCTTTTAGCTCAGACAGCAAGGTATCTCTAGAACATTTTAAGTTCCTAGTAATGCACATCATACTTCCTTTCACATGATTTTGGATCTTTTTAAGCTCTGTCGATATAATTCTTACCTTGATTAGCTGTTGGGTTTCCACTAAAAGTTGTATCGGAAAAAGTTATATCATTTTTGGAAAACTATGCCAAATTAAAAGGAGAAAAATGCATTGTGCAGCATCAAGTTTAATCATGTTGTTTATGATCTTCTTGATCTTTTAGCACCTAAAATCGGTAAACAGTCAAGTATATTAACTTATATAAAGAATGACTGCCTTTATAAGAGCACGATAATACATGACATATATCCTACTTCATATAATATCCATGTGCAGATTCAACAATTTTTTCGTGGGTTTAAGTAAAAATTTCGATGTCACGATTAGAAGAGATTACTTTTCACTGTCATCTTATGGATTTAAGGTTAATATTGAATGATTTTGTGAGGGTTTGCTTGTTAGAATATAGTAAATTGTCTGTCAATCAAATCCTCTGTTTCACTTATTCTTTTCTAACCCTGTTCTATTAAATCTCATTCATACATATTTATATAAAGTTCATGTAAATGAGTAGATGAGATTTAATAGAATATGATAAGAATATCATAATTGATACAAGAGATCTGATCTCATTATTTGAGGACTAGCCTACAATAAAATTATAGAGAATAGGGAACAATCCATTAATACAGTAAGCGAACGATTTGTTGTCAATATACCCAACAAAGATTAATGTTGGAAAACAAAAAATATGGTTTAGAGTTATCGCATCCACTACTTTTTCTATTCCATATCATTCTGCAAATTATACATTGTACTAATTGTTCTGTGCTCTATATCTTAAAACAAATCAAGATCTATTTGTGAAGTTAATCCAGAAATAAAATAAAAAGTTTTATCAAATTCTAAACACAACAACAATTCAATCCTTTTAGCTTATTGTGATAACACTTTGAGTTAGGTATATCAAGGTCAGATCAACAGATTATGCTACAATGGTTACATCTTTTTAGCATAGATTGTACTTCTTTGAATTAGGTATATCTAGGTCAAAATCAACAGATTGTGCTACAATGCTTACATCATATGTAAGTACAATCTACGTAGAATTCCACACTCCATGACTTGTTACTAATAGATTAATATTTCTAGTAACTAAAATTGATGAATTGTGCGTAAGTGAAACTCGGATGAAAGAAACATATGTTATTATAATATTTAACCAACAAACTAATCTTTATACTAATTACAATTGATGAGTTCGCGTGTCCATGAAACTAGGACCAAAGAAACACATGTTATTAACTTATCATGTAACTAGTTTGGAGTTTCTAAGAAGGTGATGCATTTATCATTTCATAAATTTTATCAAACATAACAATCTTGATCTGATAATATACTTTTACGCAAAGTTATACTGATGTTTATTTACAATCTTGGCGGCTGTCTCACACAGTCTAAGTAGTTATGATTAGCGGTAAATACTTATATATTTATATATTAAATTAATCAAAAGGATAGTATTTTAAACATCATTTAACACTGAATTTAAAAAATCTAGCAATAATAAGTACAAAAATTGAATAAATATTATTAGAGATATGTAGGTATGAGAGTCACTCGTATTGTTAAATAATTGAAACATTTTTAACAAAATTTTGCTCCAACTATGTAGATTTATAGACATTGTAAAAGTTCAAATATAAAATTATTAGTTGGTAACATTTATTTCATAAGGCTAAAATGAAATTCATAATAATAAATATACAAAGTCTATCTAACATTAGGAAATTGATTCTCTTGTACTTTGATTAATATTCATTATGGAGCATCCTTACATTTGTAGTTGATATGATTTGCTTGTTTAAATAAGCAAGTTGGTACTTTATGGTTTATGAAAAGTAACTTTATTGTAAATATTATAAATAGAAGTAAAGGAAAATGTTTATGAGAAGAAGAAGAAATCAAATTAATAGCTATAATCTAAAAACAAAATAAATATTATAATAAACCAAAAGAAGGGAAGTATATCTAAATTGCAGTCCCACAATTGCAAACCTTCAGATTACAATATTTGCACTTACAATTTATTACAATTGCAGTCATATGCGTATTGACTATAATTATTGTAATAATTCTAAGTGTGGTAGACTGTCTATCATTTAAGCTTTTGGATTACATATATCAAGGTCAAAAATCAATAGCTCTCTTTACTATAATGTAATTTTTTTTATATAAATTGTTCTTTGTTGTGATTAAAGTGCATGCCATGTTGAATGCCACACTCTATTATTGGTCAATCAATAGATTAATATTTCTATTATATAAATTTGATGAATTGTGTGCATGTGAATCTAAGATGAAAGAAATCACATGTTATTAACTTATTGTGTTACCAATTTAAGAGTGAATCAAGATATGTATTTATTACGTGATAAATTTTAGTAAACATGGTAATCTTAATTCAATAACATATAACTACACATAATCTTATTGATCGTTATTTATTTCCATTCATAAAAAGTCACAAAAGTTAAGTAGTTGTAATTAGAGACAAATATATATACTTTTATTTCTGATATCGAAATGAATAAAGAAGAATAACCTTTAAAATATCATTTTTCACTCAATATTAACATCAAGTAGTAGTAGGTGCACAGATTGAATAGAACTAGAGATAAGTGGGTGTATGAGGCACTTATATTACTAAATATTTGTCATTTCTAAGGAAAAATTGCTCTAGTTGTGTGTATTGGTGAGTATAATAACGTTTGACTATAGAGTTTTTAGTTGGTAAGATTGAATTGATAAAGCTAAAATGAATATTTCTAACATTAGGAAACTAATTCTTATTGACTTCCGTTACTATTTGTAATGTAGCGTAGTTACCTTTATAGTTGATATCCTTGCTTTTCTACTAAAAAAGTTGTTATTTTGTGGTTTTATGGAATGTAATTTTCAATGCAAATGTTATTAATAGAAGTAAAGGGAAATGTTTATATGAAAAGAAGAAGAAATCAAATCCAATTAGCTATAATAAAGAAAACTAGTAGTATAATGACTTTTATAGAAGCACAATATTTAATTTATATATAAAAACACATATTTCAAATGATTGAATATGGATTAAGAATTCAAATAACAAATTGCAACTATAATATTATAATTACAGTAGTTATGATTATTACAATTATTTAATATAGTAAACATTAACATATGATGTGGCATAAAAAAAAAAAAACACGAATAGACACAAGTTTGCATGAAAAATAAAGAGAATAGAATACATGAAGCTCTTAGTACTATGATGAAAGGAATTGCAGTTTTCTACCTTAATATACCTGTTCTTTGAAGATTTCAAGTAGATTTTTCTATGAGACAAAGATACAACTAAAAAAACAGTGCATTTACAACTCAGGGATCTTATTTTAGTGGAGTGCTTACCGAATTGATGAAATGAAAGTTGTTTCTCATTGCACTAATGTTTAGCTTTTTTATAAACTATTCATCCCAGTACATAGGTCCATTAAAATGAGCAAGGTCCTTCTTCTACTTATATGTTGACCTAGAGGTATTTACGTCAGTTGTTGACATATTTCGTGAACTTTACACAAGCAGACGAAATTTTGTGTCTTGCTTTGGAATGACTAGCTTCATAGAAACCATAAATTTATTGTCTTTACAAGTTGGGAATGACTAATAAAATTTTGTGTTAGCAACGCCCCTAGTATATGCTCTTCACTTGATGTGAAAATTGATGTTAAATCTTACTGTTAGGATTTCCAAAGATAAGACTTGCTTGTGCTTTTGCACTTGTTCATCTTCCTGTGCAAGATTAATACTTTGTCATAGACCACTGTTTTTGAGTGTCATTGCAGTCTTTTGTTTCCTGCAATCGTCTACCTGTTGCATCGTTGTTTTCCGAAATTTTTTTCTACTTGCAAGCCTTCACCAAGCTTGTGTGGTATTTTTGCTAAGAAATTTTACATGAAACAAAAGATATGGACCCTCATAGGTACATATATCCAATCGTACTACCATTTTATAACATTATCCTATCATAGTTTGATTACATTCAAGGGCCGAAAGGTAAAGCAAAGAAGAGCATCGTAGACCATCCTACTCCTACTCAAATCAGTTTACCATCAGAAAGTTCAGTTTTAGGCCAAAGAGGAAACGAAAGAGAAAAGAAAAGAGTGGGTGTCATATTTCTATTAGAAATCATCCAAGATATAGGTCCAAGTAGCCTTTGAAAGATGCTGAACAAGAGTTTTCAGTGAATGTTTTTTTTGAGGTTGATTGGGATTGCGTGCCTACTTATTCAAGGCAACAAACAATGCATGGTATATATGTTTCCTGAAACAAATGAAACAGAGATATTCGAACAACGCGTTGTTACATATGCATATACGCCATTCTTAAACTGATTCATTTTAGTTCTGTTCGGACAAATGACCTTAATCCAAAATCTCTTTCGCATTCATGTCTTGACGATAAACGTATCATTGTTCGTTTCTATCAAAAACGAGCTCAGGATTAGTGTAGACTTCCTTCTAAGTTTTATTAATTCACTACGTAGTGAGGCAGAAAATATATCATAGCCCTATTATTCCCCCGTGACAGCAATTGCATATGAATTAGTTAATGCCACCTCGAATTCCTTTCTTTTCTTTTTTTGTGTGTTTGTGTGGAAGTATTGATCCCCTCGGGGTAAGAGCTTTGAGAGAAAACTCGTACTTTTGTTTTTGTTAATGAGTTTGTATTGACAGGCTATCTTACGTACTTAATGCAATGGATAACGTTTTTTATCCTTGACTGAGTTATATATTGCAGAATCACACATCTGAATGGAAAGACTAGGTGACCTGCGCTTCTGTCCGGTGACTCAACGACTCAGTCCGTACTTCGAAAGTTAGGCTTTCGAGATCGTTTCTTGCAAATAGTTACAGCATTGCAAAGCTGCTAATATGTGTAATCATAGTATCGCGAGTTAGTCTTTATGTGCTAGCTTTAGTTTATTTAGGAGTTATAACTTAATTAGTAATACTCGCATTGCATCCCAGCTAGGCCTGGGAATGTTTGGTAAAGCTCCACATCCTGGCTTCCATATATGATGATCAGACGGAACGCTAAGCTTTTGCCATAAACCATCTTATGATTTGCTGTTAAGTCTTTTATAATATGTAATTATAGTAAGAACCTAATTACATGACCATCATTTGGTGATCAATAATAATCTTCATTAAGATAAGAGACACTACATATCCCTGGATCAAGCACAACATAAGTAATGGCTACAAAACTTGGTTTTGGTTTGATAACTGATTAGACTCTAGCCCTTTTATATACATCTCTGAATTGATTCATTTGAGGAATAGATTACCCCAAAACTTGAAATTCTCATCTCTATCTTTCATGGCGAATGGCATGGATATTTTAGATGTTTTGATCTCCTTGTGCAATACTTATCTCAATTGGATAATGTGATGAATGATGATGGAATCATTTGGACCCCAATCCAAATGAAACTTTCTCAAACAAATCTTGCCATCTTCTATTTACCAACGGTCTCCCTGAGGTCCCTTGGTTTAATCTACTTTGGAGGAATACTTTGAATCCCAAGGCTTCTTTCATTGCTTGGTTAGCAATTCGGAATAGGCTGCAGACTAGAAGGCAATAGCATGGTAATATAGACCCCACGTGTTTTTATGTAAGATGCATATGGAAGATAGAGATTTTAATCTACTTTGGAGGAATACTTTGAATCCCAAGGCTTCTTTCATTGCTTGGTTAGCAATTCGGAATAGGCTGAAGACTAGAAGGCAATAGCGTGGTAATATAGACCCCACGTGTTTTTATGTAAGATGCATATGGAAGATAGAGAACATCTCTTCTTTTTATATCGATTTTCTAAAGTAGTTTGGAGCAAAATTCTTCACCTCATTTCATGTGATACTTCCATGTGCAATTGGGATCAAACTTGAACTGTTAATTAGTAGACACTCAAAACCACATATGGCCAATGGACTTCTTCCTGCAATAGCTTCTACTACTATCATCTATGCACTTTGGAAAGAGCGCAATAGCTACTTTTTTACACACACAAGGAAGAAGACAAATACCAGCTTGCGGACATGATTATTAATTGGGTACGGTCAGCTTTTGTCGCAAAGAATATACAGCACACTCTCTCATCTGGAATGAAACTTCGATGGTAGTTACAAGTACATGACATTATTGGTCTGGACTATCTTTTTGTAGTTTTTTCCTCATCTGTATAGCTTTTAATGATCGGCCTACTAGTCTTGAACTCATTGTAATAGTATATTAGCTTTACCTATAGTTAATGCAATTCTTTCATTTTTCAAAAAAGAAAAGTCTTTAATATTAAATTAAAAATTATTTTATTAAAATAATATATTTTATTATTTATAATATTTATAATCACTAATAACAAATAAAAAATGAATACCAAACTGTTTCCTTATATTTATTAGAAAAGACTTTAAATATTTTGATAGCAAGAGACCTTTAATCATACTTTAAATATGACTTATTTATTATTTAATTTACTCTATTCTAGCTTCTCTTTTCTACTATTCAATGATACCAAACTTGAGAAATGTAATTTTGTATTTTGAATTTCATTTAGTAAAAAAAAAAAAAAAGATCTTGCATCTGCTACACACATATTGAACAAGTTCAAATTTGTATATGATTGAACTTATATGGCTTAGTTGGTACATAATATTCAAACTCCACAGAGTTAGTTTTCATATCTTAACATCTATTGTTAAAAGTTAGAATATATGTGCATAATTTATTTTAGACAGAAACAAGGGTACAAATTATAGTTGAACTTGAAATTATAATATATAATTTACCTAAAAGTCTAGTCTCACTAGGCCTCTCTAAGTGACCATTGAAGTGAATGACATTATGATAGAAATTTATAAAAAAGGCCTAAATCTATCAAAGGTAAGAAAAGTCACTTTGATTGATTATATATTATATTTACTAAATAATTCACTAACAAACTCCATTTCCCTCTAAATTATTTGTAATTCTAAAATTCTAAAATGTGATAATTTTGTATCGACCTATTGTATACAATTTTACTTTGAAAATTATAGGACTTTGATATGCTCTCAAGAGATTCACATTTATTAATCAAACTATAGAAAATGAGTACACTTACTAATATCATATACTGATCGTGATTATTCTCATTAATTCTTTTCCATAATAGTAAGTTTTGATTTGATTTTACTTAATTTCTATGAATTGAATCTCTAATAATTATTTTTAAAAGTATGTGCTTTGAAGATTACTAGAGAATAGAAGTTAGTGGCCTTCATCTTATCTTTGTTTTTAGACTGTGTAATTGTGGTGCTGTTAAATGACTTGATTAGTGTGTAAGTATTTCATAATCTACCAAATTGTAGTGATATGTTTTAATAATATTATTGAGTCAACTTTTTCATGTGGGATTATTGATTTTCGAATGGAACTTATAAAGGAATTGGTTTTTGGTTTTTGTTTTCCAAAAACTCAACTTTGAAAAGTTTTAAGTCAATTCTCATTTTGTACTTCAAAACATCAATGAATACTACCAAAAAACTTCTAATGTGTTGAAAATTTTAATATGCTTAAAAGTACTAATTTATTATGTTATAGAGTGATCAAATTTACTAATATTATAAGCTAAGTAAAGTAGCAGTTTTTCTTCAAAATTATATATTTCAAATCTTTATAGATGTTTGAAACCTTTTGATTTTCTTTTGGTTTATTGATTCATGTATGTTGAGAATTTAATAATGAACAAGTTTCATTTATACTAAGGTGACCTAATTATTTTATCATATGATAATGTGTTATATGAATGTTTGCTATATTAAAAGTTCTATTTATTAACCAATTCTTGGACTTTAGTTATTGGAAATTAGTGATGCTTTGTAACACCCCAACTCCCGCCGGACCCGAACCCAATATCGACAGTGATACCCGGATCCGCGCCCCGCGAAGATGGCATGTCACATCACTTAACACTTAACAAAAATCGGTATAAATTTTTTTTTTGAAAACACTTTTAAAACACTTTACACACACTTTATTTATTTCAATTGGAAACAGAACACATCTGATACACTGAAAATTT
>JANQBM010000002.1:21391030-21403804 GCA_025594535.1 Erythroxylum domingense | reverse complement strand
AGATCATTAGAAGCCTTGCAAAGTTTTTGGCATAACTCCAAGAAATTCAGATTTTGTAACTAAGTTAGTGTCAAACACTTTTAGATGATCTTAGTAGCATGTCAGCATGAACATTATAGTATGTATTTTGCGACCATGATACTGTATGTATTTTGCGACTGAGATGTTGTTGCGACATTATGAAACAAATTATGAAGTATGTAACACTTTGATGTTGTGAATTGATAGTCATATATGTATGCAGAATTTTTATCCCATGAGATTGGTTGTGTGCTGAATGTTGGGAGGTAATATGATGGTTTGGTTATGTTAAATTGTGTAGCAAAGGAGTTTGGTATGTAAGGAAATTTATGTTGGTTCGGATTCTTTGAAATTTGTATGAAAATTGTTTGTGTTATGATGAGTGAAAACAAGGAATGGGGTAAAAATGCAAACTGAAACTTTAATGAATAAACTGCATCGATATAGTCAAAATTGGGCTTAGTGATCTACATAAAAGTTGTAGATTATCCTCTTAGCTTTCTATCGCTATAAAGATGGAAATTTTTGGATATCATATGTAGAAGTTATGACCATTTTAAGATAGCTGTGTTTGGGTGCATTTATGCATAATTGAAGTGTCATTTTGGCTGAAATGGAAACTTTGTTTAAATGATTAAACTGTATTAATATAGGCCGAATTAGGCAAAATTGTATTCATAAAAGTTGTATATCCTTTTCTTATCTTTCCAATGATATATAATTTTTTGGTTTCTGGATTGAGAGATATGTTGTTTAGAAGTAAGGATGTTTTAACTGGAAAGTCACGATCGTTACCCGTAACGATCGCGACATTCCCAAAAACCAACCAAGCCGCGATCGTAACACGGTACGATCGCGACGGTTCCAAGCTTTCGGAATGTCGCGATCTTGACGAGTCGCGATCGCGATCTTGACGAGTCGCGATCGCGATCTATCCAGAATATTTCTCTGGATCGCGATCGTGATGAGGCGCACTCACGATGGGGCTAAACTTTGATCAATATCGCGATCATACTGTAGTACGATCGCGACTTGCAAGATTTTGTTCAAAGTCGTGATCGTTCTACGGTACGATCGCGACTTGCTTATTGATACCGACTCTCTCTCACAAGCATTTTGAATTGTGGTTTTCTTTTTCTTAAATTCAAATTGATATAAATTCTTCTTACATCCAAATTAAATATTCTTGGTTTACTTTTGGGTATGGAAAATTTTTAATAAATTGTGGGGTAATAATTTTACCTTTCCTATAAATTTTATTTAATAAAAAATCATTATTTTCTATTTCTTTTAATTGGATTTCATTTATTAAAATGTGTATTAATTATTCTAATTAAATTATTTTTTTTGAATACTTTACTTTTATGTCTATAATTATTCTTCGATCCCACCACAAATTTTTCTTGCCTAGTCTTTAATTAAATTTAAATGCTATGATTTATTTTATTTCATTGCAATGTCAAATGGTGATACTTAGTCACCATAAAATCCGTACGGGGACCCGGGGCCAACAAATAGGGCCTGATTTCTATCCCTGGTAGTGCTACTGCCTAATCCAAGACTTACTTTTAGGCTCAAGTTCAAAATCCTTAAGGACAGAATTCAAATTCAGTTTCTTCTTAACATTTGTAGCCAAATGTCTCTAGTTCAATTTAAATTAAGAATAATTTTATTTATAAATCTACAGATCAAAATATAGCTAAAATACTGAAGCATGTTCAGTAAAAACATTTCAGTTATCAAATTCCAGCACACCTAAGCTTTTTCATCCTAACACACCCTTTCGGGATAACTTTGCATGATCATTATGACAAGGAAATTTGTGTATTTCAGTAATACTTTCTTATATACAGTTGTTCCACTATGTTTCTAGTTTCTAATAACACTAAAATTGTACAATTTAATTCAGTATACTAAAAGTTATACCTAAAACAGTTTAGACTATTTTTAAACTGCAACAGAACTCCTAACTCTACTTCCAGCTAGATTTGTAAATGTTTAGAGATAGAATTAACATTCAACTTCCTCAGGAAAGTTGTAGAAACATGTCTCTAATTTATTCTGAATCAAGAATCAATGTATTTGGAAATTTACAGTTCAAGATATAATCAAAATACCAAAGTCTATTCATTGAAAAATATCCAGTTCATAACATTCCAACATACATCTTCACCAATTTCTCATGCATTTCAGTCCAATTCACGCATCATTCTCAAACCATTTAACATTCCATAAACACTAATCTTTTATTTACTTGTTCAGTTCTAATTCCATCTCAAAAAATCACTCCAAATCAGTACTCCATGCAGAATCATCATATATTCAAGATGGAATTAAATGACTTTCAGCTATGATGAAACAGCAACAATCATCTGGTTCTTTAGCTATTTTATGATGGGTAAAAGCATGTATTTAGTGTGGTAATTTAGCATAGCTTCAAGCAAGACACAAGAAGGGGAGGACAACAGCAAGTTTCAGATGAGATGAGAAGAGAATGAGCTTAGCTGAAACAACATGAACATTACACCTAAGGTGCTAGATGTCACCATATTATTTCAACATGTGTCCTTAAGCATGTAAGCCACTTATCACTTCCATAAACTACCAAATGTCACCATTTAATCAGTCCGTATTTCTCCTACTTATTGGTCCACATATCACACAGTAATTTGTCCAATTTTCATTTACTTTTTAGTCCACTTGTCACACATTTGACATTTAACTATGTCAAATGTCTCTCAATTTTAGGCTTAATCATCCAAAATTTTCATGTATCAATTTATCCTACCACTTAACATTTTTCCTAGTCCAAAAGTTCCTCAAATTCACCAAAAATTTTGAAATAATGCTAATGATCTCCAAATAAATTTTGAACGCAAATTACTCACAATTCATATTTTAATCACATTTAAAATTTATTATACCCGAAAAATGTCAATGAATGTATATATAATTATTTGTATATGTGCAAAATCAATAATATCGTGTGCGTGTACGTCACATTATGCATAAGCATGAACTATGCTTCCTATTTTCTCATTAATCTCTAATAAACACCATTTTAATCTTAATTCAAGTGACATGATGTTACATTTGATGTTATTAAAGGTAAACTAATCTCTTTTCAAGAGCAATATGAATTACCAAGTTGTCAAGTAGCATGAACAGGAGCCAGAGCTTACTCCTTTGTAAGATTTGAATACTTATGTATATAAATATAAGCATTGTTTCTTCTATATAATTATGGTTGGAGTGGTGTTTTGCGTGTGATCTAATATTTTTAATTTAAGGTGGCATGATTAGTTTGATGTGAATAGATTCATTTGTAATTTTTTTAATTTTCATAAATAAATTTATCTTTCATTAAATAAGAATAAGAAAAAATGGTTTTTATTTGAAAAAGACTCATTCAATTAAGATATGGAACTTCTCTTTATATATGAATTCAATCTTCTATCTTCTTTTAATATTATTGTTGGCCCCTTCAAAGATTTGACATAAAATTCCTTATTTAAATTTAACGATTCGTAATAAAGTATAAGGTCTACTCTTACCAAGACCCTACTCTTATATACAAAGCAAGTGGATATAAGCAAATATATAGAAGGGGTAGGGTAGGGTTGTGGTGAATTAGGTAATCTATCTATGTTAGGTTCTTATTTGAACTTATTTTAGGTTGAAAATTTTTTGAGGTGGTGATGAGCTGGTAAACTAGTTATAGCTCTTTAGTTTTGCTTACTAGTTTGCCTAAGTCTAGCTTATGTATGTATGACATATAAAAAAGAAAATAATCTTCTTTAACAGCTTGTCATCTCATAATGTGTCTGCTTAAGGTTTGGTTTCCCCTAATAAATAGACTTTAAATTAAACTATTGCCAATTAAGTTGAGAAGTTTTCATTCCAAACCTCGTTATAAGACTCTTAGTTAACTTTTCATTAGATGGGAGAACCTATAAATGTGCTAAGTTAGTATAATATGGTTTCCCCTAATATAATAGACTTTTAATTAAACTATTGCCAATCAAGTTGAGAAATTTTCGTTCCAAACCTCGTTATAAGACTCTTAGTTGACTTTTCATTAGATGGGAGAACCTATAAATGTGTTTAGTTAGTATAATTTTTTAAACTAAAGTTGATTATGTTTAATTAAGTCATAAATATTTATTTTCTATTTTATTGCCTATTTTTATTATATTTTATTGTACAATTTTTATATGTTATGTATTATGCCATTTTAATTAAGCACATACAATATTTTCTCTAGTCTAATTCTAGGCTATGAACTAGTCTTTTTGATAAAAATATAAAAAATTAAACTCTATTCATTCACGAAAAACAATAGCAATGTAAGTGATAAACTAATTATTGAGCTAAGTCAAAAAGTAGGAGAAAAATATTTTTAGCGTAACTTTTTAACTAGCTACAAGATCCATTAATCTAATCTTAACTCATGAAATAAACTTGTCATTAGTATAAGGATTACTAATGGTAAAAAGAAAACAAAATAAGGATATGGATTTGGACGAATTAATTTCATTCAAGTATTATGAGTGAAATGAAAACGTAAGTTAAGCATTTTGGTTACTATTAGAAAACTTTCCTCTCCTTATCATTTTCCATACTTTGCTCATGTTGATTAAGATTAGTTTTCACACTACTAGCTAAGAAGTCGTGATTCACTTCTATTATATTTGCCTTATGATTAGCTTATATAAGAATGGGACTTAGGCATATGAAAATTGTAGTTCAAATAATGTGACAAGAAATAGTAGGTTAGGTCTTTGCTCGATTAATGAAAAAACTTAACAAACCACTAATTCTTAACCATAAATTAGTAAGGTCTCAAACATTTCAATTAGCTTATAAAATAAAAGCATAAATAGAAATAAAATAAATAGTTATTATTAGTGTGTCTATCTTTATAAAGAGAGTAAGAGACCTACCTATAAATGTATAATAAGATAGAAAAGGATTACCGTCTCTAAGTTAAGAGTGGTCGCTTGAATTATTGAAGTTCGGCAATTTTCTTAATCTTTAATTAGTGTCTCACTCTCTATATAAAGATAAATCTTTTCAACTTTAAAACCTATTCTTTTTTTAAATTTTGGCAATTTTTGGATGCAATTCTAAGTGCTTTAAATATGGTTATTTCTTTTTTCTCAATAATGTCTTTTCTTTCATTGAGTTGAGTTGGGCTTTAGGTTTACGAGTTTTCTCATTGGATTATTGATACAAGATCTTCATTAGGTTGTTGATGTAGGTTTTGCAAAAAAGAATGTCAGAATAGTTTTTAGTGGTAATACTTTGAGAGAAGGATTACTTTCCACTTAAATGTATTAGAGCTTAAAGAGAGATTACTTTTCACTTGAATGTATAAAATCTTTGATTAGCATATGTACTTATATTCTATCTTAGGGGGAAAGAATATAGAGTATGGGTGTCAGACTAAAAGGAAAATGTTGTGATGTCTCTGAAGGGTAGTTAGGATGCTACAGAGGTAGGTTACTTCCTAAATGTACTGACAGTTAGTTACCTCTTAAACGTAATAACATGTTGTCATCGGCATAATGAACGGTATCAATTTCCCTCGTAGATCTTTGAGGAAATTTAAAGGATCATTTAAGAGGTAAAGACTCTACACACGCAATAGTGTCCCATGTATAGGCCTTTAAATGACATGTAAAACTAAAGTTGTTATACACGAAGTTTGTAAGAAGCATTGACTTTTGAGATATCTTTTGACGGGAGGCCTCAAGATGCATAAAGGTCTTGTAACCATAACCATTTCTCCTAATTTAATTTGGGCCAATACTGCATCCTATATAAACCACTCCTTGGAATTTATTTTAATAAGACAAACCTACAACCTGAAAGTATACAACTTTGATACATATTTCATTATTGCAGTAAGTATACATTGTATCACAATCTAGTGATGACTTGAATAACGAGTTTACTAACTTCTCTAGGTCCTTAAGGATCCACTTTAAATCTTTTTTCCAATCAGGCTTAAACATACCAATTTTGAAGATTTACAGTCAAAGTTTAACATCCTTCACTACATTCGAGTCAGGAGACCACGAGAATCAGACAAGGCTTGCTTTCCCAGCCTTAGAGAGATTAAGTTTACTTTAATTATTTAAAAAAATGAAATGATAACCCCCTTCCACGATTTTATTCATAATATTATCTGATGACACAAGCTTGTGTTTGAGTCAAACTACAACCCCTTCATAGATTATTATCAACTATTTCATGGTGGCATCTCACTTACGTAGCGTTACCTATTTAACAATGTTGTTTAGGGATATGCACCAACTTAGACTTGTCAAAAAAATACACAAGTTGGTTCATCCTTAACTTTAGGCTTAAGATAGGCTACTAGTATCTCCCAAGGGTACTAAAAATTGTAAAAGTAACTTTGTGTTCTTGAGTTTGGAAGATGGCAGCCGTTGGAACTTCAGGTTTATGTGGAATGTGGCGAATCCCCACTTTAATAAGAGATACATGTTACACATTTATGGATCGTCTATTGTAGACATACCTGTATCCATGACTTGTGTTTATGTTCTTGATAGTTTTTATCCACTCTCTGCCTTCAATCTTTTCTCAGTTCTTTCAATGGTGCAGAAATTGTTATTAAGTTTGATGTTTGTAACGTCAACATTATAAAGGGAGAGGGAAGGGTAGTTTTAAAAAAAACAAAACCCTAGGGACTCTAATTATTATTTAACAAGCCCAATCACCATTATTTTGAGTCCACCTTCATATTAGAGTCCATGACAATAATATGGGCCACAATGATTAATTATTAAAAATTAATCTAATAATCTCCCACTTATGTTACGACCTGGTGATTCAACAAGAAAACTTGCAGTGCACACAATACATTGAATCAATCAAGTCATCCTTAATTTAATTAAGATGATGGGATCATGGCGGTCACAAGTCATTGAGCGATATGATTCCTTCCATGTATCACAATCCAATCCCAATTCTAAGTTTCTTTAAGATTTAATTTGAGAAATACCATAATAATTCATAATTCTGAAGAACTACATGTCTTCAAAAGAACCATAATAATATGTCAATAAAGCAGAAACACAACTATAAGTGAATTCTAAGTGTTACATGTATTGAGCAAATTGTAATTAGAATAGCAAGGCTTTATCTATAACACCCATACGCTCGACATGGCCAATAAATTCCTTGGGCGGTAGTCCCTTAGTCAACGGATCAGCTACCATCATATCCGTTCTAATATGCTCAAAAGACACCTTTTGCTTTTACACTTCCTCCTTAACCGACAAATAATTCAACTCCATGTGTTTAGCACCCTTAGAGTTCTTATCGTTCTTTGAGAAGAAGATAGCTGCAGAATTATCACAATAAATTCTCAGCGGCCTGGCTATACTGTCGATAATACCAAGTCCGGAGATAATGTTCCGCATCCACAGTGCATGAATAGTGGCCTTAAAGCATGCCACAAACTCGGCCTCTATAGTGGAAGTAGCAATGACAGACTCCTTTCCACTCTTCCATGACACCGCCCCTTCAGCTAGGAGGAACAGATAGCTAAATGTAGACTTTCTACTATCCAAACATCCAACAAAATCTGAATCTGAATATCCAATGACCTCTAGATGATCGGATCTCCTATATGTAAGCATATGCTCCTTGGTGCCTTGCAAGTACCTGAGAACCTTCTTAGCAACCCCAAACACGAAGATGCCTTAAATTAGGTTTCCTTCCCATCCATAGTTCATAAGGGGTCTTAGGAACTGCCTTACTTGGAACCCGATTAAGCAAATACGTAATAGTCTTTAATGCATATATCCACAACTAAGAGGGTAATGAGCAGTTACTTAACATGCTTCTAACCATTTCCATTAATGTACGATTTTGTCTTTCAGCGACACCATTTTACTGAGGTGTACCAAGCATTATATACTGTGCACAAATGCCTCTGTTTTCAAGAAACTTTGCAAATGGACCTGGACACTGTCCACTTTCATTATATTTCCCATAAAAATCACCACCTCTATCAGATCTCACAACCTTTACTTTTTTTATCTAATTGCCTTTCCACCTCATTTATGAACACCTCTAGGATATTCACAAATTGACACTTTTCATGCAGTAGATATACATATCCATAACGTGAGTAATCATCAATAAAAGTGATGAAGTACTTTTCACCGCTCCAAGAAGGAACGTCAAAAGGATCACATATGTCAGTGTGTATTAACTCAAGAAGCTAAGTGCTTCTTGTGGCAGGTTTCTTTACTGTGTGTTTAGTTTGCTTTCTTTTAATGCAATCTACACACACATTTAAGTCAATAAAATCCAATTGAGGAAGGATTCCACTTTTCACTAACCTCATTAGTCTTTCTTTGGAAGTACGACCCACTCTTTGATGCCATAAGTAAGCAGAACTTTCATTAGATGCACTACGTTTAATGCCTTGACTTTCAACATGAAACAAAGATTTAGAAAATTTAATATCAAGATTGAACATGTAAAGTGAATCAATCAAAGTACCACTACCATAAAAGTAATCATTTCTGTACAATGAAAATCCACCATGTCCAAACTTAACACAGAAACCTAAAGTATCCAACCTACTAATAGAAACAAGATTTCTAGCACAATCAGGTACATAAAGACATCCTTCAAGATCAATATGACAACCAGTGTCTAGGATTAATCTGTAATTCCCCATGCCTTCTATTCGTGCCTTCATCCTGTTCCCCATGAACAAGTACTGCTCACTTCCTCTTGTGGGCTGGATCATACTGAATCCCTGTTTTACATGAGACACATGAGTAGTAGTACTAGAATCTAACCACCAAGTATTATTGGGCACTTCTATGAGGTTTGATTCAAAGCAAACATAACTATAATGCATATCTTTTTTCTCAAACAATGCCTTCCTTTTAGGACAATCCTTCTTGAAGTGTCCCGATTTCTTGCAAAAGAAACACTTCATCTCCTTTCGAATAATGCTCTTAGGACCTTTTGGAGCTTTACCCTTCTTCTTGTCCTTTTTTCTTGGTTTACCTTTACTGCTGCTACCACCATCATGACCTACGAGATGAATAGACTGATCTTTCACCTTCTTTATTCTCCCTTCCTCCTGTATCAACATGGCCTTCAATTCCTGAAAGTTCCACTTATCTTTAATGGTTTGTAATTCACCTGGAACTGAACAAATTCAACAGGTAGAGAGTTAATGATAAATTGGACCAAGAGTGTCTCATTTATGTCCATCCCCATAGTCTTCAATTTTGCTGCCAAATTCGACATATGAGTCACATGATCATGGATGGGCTGAGACCAGTCAAACTTCTTCGTAGTTAGCTGGCTCATAAGGCTGCCTACTATCGACTTGTCAGCCAAATCCAACTGTGAACAATAGTTACTATGTAAGTCTCTAGTCTCCTTGCAGTACATCATATGACCAATAGGGTTTGTTAACCCATTGTACATCTATAGAATTGGGAGTTTAAACTTCAACTATAGTAGTTCACTTATGTTAGCTAAATAAGTTGTTGAAGCCCTCAACATTAATTTCCAATTCACTAAACTTTTGTGGTAATCGTAGAATCAGGTTAAATCTCAAGAGAACTAAAAACTTGTTTCTTAATTTCAATTGATAAAATAGAATGGAGAATTATGATTGATTAACTAATTATCTAAAATCAAGAAGCAATCAAAATTAATTAAGTATAAAAGTGAGAATTTCAATTTACTTAACTCTGATTCAAAGAAAGGATCTCATCCAATTGTAAGTTTGATGATTAGTTTAAAAATAATAAAATTTCCCAACTGAGGTAGTTAGTTTGAAACCTATTAGAAGATTTATAATAAGTCTCAGTTTTTCCTCAATTAATTGATTCAGACCTAGCATTCAAATAAAAAATTACTATTAATTGATTGGGTATAATATCATTCCATAACAATTAAATGATAGCAATAAGCATTAAGTAAAAGACTAAACCATAAATTGATTGAGATCATTACAACTATTCAATTTAGTTTTCTTTTCTCATAAGTTAAATATGCAAATACATAAATGCCTACTTACAACTTGTTTAATCATTCATAATAATTACATATCCCTGAACTCATGAATGGTAATAGAATAATCAAAATTGAATTAATTTATCAAATTAAGTAATATTAATTATTCATAAAATATAGGAATAAGAAACAAGAAAAACTTGAATTGAATTAAAAATCTAGGTTTAGAACAAAAACTATTAAGGTTACAACTAAAGTTTTGATTCCCTTTGAATAATAAAATCTAGATTTAGCCACTTTAGTTTTACCATTAAAATGGAAGAAAGAAGAAGAAAAGATAAAAGAAAGATAGAAGGGAATTATGGAGAGAGTGTTTGTAACATTCTCCTCTTCTTTCCCTATGTAAATAACATTTTCCTTTTCTTTTCCTATCCAAAAACTAACTTCTTTCAATATTTTAGAGATGATCCTTTTAACAAATCAAAATCCCTACATTTTAAGGCTAGGAATAAATCTCCTAATTGAACTGAACTTCTTATAGTGAATTTGGCTCTAAGCGTGATCTCGCATCATCTATTGCAGCAGTATGTCATCTTTGACTTTATCTTTCCAAAATTTGCTGCTTTCATAAATAGTGCTCCAATTAGACATTTCAAGTCAAATTTGGTCCAATCTCCACTTATTACCTCATAAAATAAAATTTTATCAATTAACAACCAAAAATAAACCCAAAACTAAAGAAACAGGTCCAATTAATATACTCTAATTACATATTATCAAATTTCTCCATACCTTACTCATGATTTTCCTCAAGCATACACCAATTCGGTATGTCAATCATCCTCTTAATAGCCTCTCATCATATTTCATATTACCCGTGAATATCCCAAAATTTAATATACATTAAAGGTTTAAGATAAAATAGCAATTAAGAGAACAAGCACTTATAGGATACATTTTTAGAATGAAAACATAACATCTTATCAATTTTATCAAAAATCAAATGAAACAAGACTTGACACCCTCTCTTGGATTTCACTCAATATACTTAAAGTGGTTAGGGTTCATTAAATCAAAACATAACAGATTATTTCTATAAGCTTGCTCATGAATTATAAGGGTTGTAATATGGCTTAAGTAAGGTATGGTAAAAAGAAGTTTTTAGGATAAACAAATTGAAGAAAATTATACAAACTATCTACATAAGTTTTAACCCAAATCAATCAAAATTTTAGTTGATTCAAATATCATCCTTTTAATCACCTCATCATTTTTCTCCCTTTCTTTTATTTTCTTTTTTCTTTTTTCATTTTTTTGGATAAAAAGAAACATCAAATAGGATTTTTTTTTACTTTACTTCTCCCTCCCTTATTCTATAAAAATTGAGCAATCAAAATATTACAACTTAAACGATCAACTAATTTACTTTTCATAGAAATAATTAAAATTTTACGCAAATAAGTTTTATATAATTCCTTCAATTTAAGACTCAAAATTATTGAGGTAATCAAGGATAAGAAGGGTAAAATTGTCTTATAACAAGGTCAATATGCAAGAAAAGAAAGAATAAGGCTCAAATTGGTTCTTTAGTAGTACAAATTAAGGTATGCTTTTATGGGTTAAAAATGGTTATACCCAAGTGCCCCTATCTTCTTCATGCATAAATTCATATAAATGTGGTCTCAAAATTTCTACAAAAGTAAGTTATAGTATAAACAAGCCATGTTTGATAACACACACGACAATGAAAAAAGTATGAGCACAAATGTAATGAATTGCTTTTAGGCTCAAAAGCACACACAAGTATTAAAATGCATCACGTCTTATATATTTTCATTCAATAAAACCTATGAAATATTTTAATATAATTTATAAAAAAACACTAATCATGCTCATCTCTCTTATATATTAAAACTCAAATCAAAAAATGTATCCTCACTACAATAAACATGAGTTTTGGCTTTTTTTGCTACAATTTGAAATTTGTAGCCAAAAGTTACTATTTGGGTACGAAATTTCAAAATTGTATCGCATTGAAGCAATACCTCTAAGATTAAAATTTTTGCAAGTTTTAAAAAACTATTAGCTACATTTAGAAGAGGATACATTTGATATTCCTAGCTAATAAGATTTAGTTACATTTTTTAACTATTAACTTATTTTCATAGTAAAAACTTTTTAACTACAAAATATTTTTCATAGTTAATAAACTTTAGTGACATTTTTTAACTGTGAAATTTGTTTTGTAACACCCCACTCCCGCAAGACCCGAACCCGATATCGATGGTGATATCCGAATTCATGCCCGCGAGGGTGGCATGTTATAGCATTAGATGATTCAAATTTCAGTACAATTTTGTTTTTTTAACCAATAACATAAAGTACAGAAAGTTGATAACTAAATTGGCCCATTTTATTTTACAACCATTTTCAAATTTTTGATTGCCAATTGGCCCCATTATAAAATACAAACATTTCCAATTCCCCAAAATTATTACAAACTGTAATATTTAATTTCAAAGATACAAAAATTTTGCGGAATACACAATTCAGTAGAAAGTAAAGGAATACAATGCGGACGCGAGCTGATCTCGACCTCTATCCCTCAATTGCATGCAATAGGTATACTACCGTTGCCTAACGGGGTATTCTCCTGAGTCCTGAAAAATAGTTGCAAATTTTGGGTGAGTTTTACGAACTCAGTGAGTGACCATCATCGATGGCTCACCC
>JANQBM010000002.1:21351737-21379685 GCA_025594535.1 Erythroxylum domingense | reverse complement strand
AAAATTCCTATAATTCTCTAAAATTAGGAAAATCCTAATGAACCTCTCCAATTACCATTCTAAAACACTTAAGACATTTTTTTCTATTTAGCTCAAATAATCACAATCCAAAAACCGGGAAAATGTCATGTATGCATGTACAAACATTTCATGTGCAAGAATTCACTCATTATTATGCATGTGTATTTATGAATGCTTGCATATGCCACTATTCACTTATACACTCCTATTCATAGCAATTGGTGAGGGGATGTTACAGAGCACATGTGTGATGAATGTTTTTAGGCTCAAAACTCACATAGGTGTCAAATTTTGCATCAAGTCTTGCTCGCTTTTCATTCAACAAAATCGATAAGATACTTGAAATAATTGAATGAAAACACTAACCATGCTTATCTCTCTTATGCATTAGATTTAAACCAAAAAAGTATCCTAACTTAAGAATTATTCATGAACAAAAATAAAAATTATAAAGTTATTAAGAGGAATAATTAATATATGAATCAACATATCACGAGTCCAAGCACAAAGCACAAAGTTTATCAAAATGAAAACACTCACTCCCCCACACCTAAATCATACATTGTCCATAATGTATGCATAAGATACTCATAACTCAATAAAGATAATCAAAGAAAGTAAATAATTAAGGACATCCCTAAAGTGTGAGCGTCGGAAAGGATATGTACTATAGTGAAGGAGGGCATGGGGGTTGTACCCCTATGAATTGAAGTAGAGCATCCAAATTTTCTCCATTTTTAAAATTTTGCATTCCAATCTATCCAGGTAAGAATGATAATCCTATTGAATCTGCGAAGCCGAAAGATATAAAGTTGGGTGAATTGTACTATGCTCTCGTTGTGTTGATGATGAATCTCTCTCAGTGTGATCGTGACATGTTCTTCGTTGTTTTTCAATGAAACCCATCCTGCTTAAGCAATATCTATCCAAAGGTTCCATCTCGTAGGCAATATGCATATTGGTATCAGTCATATCAAGCAAATTCAAATTAATAGCTAAATGAGTGATAAAAGGACCGAGACATAAATGTTTGTTTGAAGATAAAATAGTGTTAAATTGCATCGCCAACTAAGCACCTAAATTGACATGCACTTTATTCATCATACACCAAATAAAGAACAATTCAGCCTTAGTACATGTACATGCAGTAGCCTTTCAGCTGGAATAACTAAAGGCTAAGAAACGTTGCATATAAATCCACTCCATTTTATTGAGATCACTATTCTTAGATTGACTGGGTTATAAGGAAAAGGATCCGATCATAGTGATTTCCATGCTTGAAAATAGTTGAACTCACCATAGTCCATGACAGATTCTTTATAATGAGTCAAATTAGCATAATCTTCATCTATTAACCCTAAGGCTAAATTGAACTCAGTGACACTCTGTTTAAAGTCGGCTTCCATTAATCTGTATTAAATCATTTTAGGACTACTTAAACTAAAATTGTCTGGTTTGTCAAATTTAAAAGCAGTGTAGAACTCCCTAGATAATTCAATAAAAATAGGACAACTAATCAATGCAAAGTACTTTTAACTCATATCAATTATCAAATCGTCAAATTTTTTCTTAATATCCAATTCTTCTAGGGAAGAATAGTGTACATAATTATCCACAACAATATGTCGAGTTTTGATAATACAAACTGCTGTTTTCACTCTTTAGTGTTGAAAGTGAGACATCGTTGTAAATCCAACTTAGAAACGTATTTTTTGCAATCCGCTCACATTTCCTTTTGTTACCGGCTTCAAAGCTTTTATCAAACTTAACATTCATCGGTGAGTTGCCTTTTGCTACAGTCTTGGTAGTAGCTTTAGAACGTCCCATTATACCAAACTTAATAAACAAAAATTACTTATAGAAAAAATAACAACTGAATAATAATTGAAATTAAACTAAAAGAAAGATTAACTGGAAGTAACTAATAAGAATGAAAATAAAAAAGTAATTAAAAACAGTAACAATAAAAACTTTTTCTCAAATAATAATAATAATAATGGGTCGTGGGTGGAAGAAGGGGTGTTGGTTGATTGAGAAGGCTGCTGGGCTACCAGTGAGTTGTGCAGGTATTTGGGTAGTGAGTAGGTGTTGCGTGTTGTTGGTGAGTGGGTGTTGCGTGTGGCTGCGTGGGTTTGCTGGTGCGTTGGGTGCAAGAGAGCTGTGTGAGAGGTTGTGTGAGGCTGCGTGGGTAGGGGCTGCTGGTACGTGTGTGGGTTGCTCGGTTGTGTGAGTGTTGTGCAGTGGCGTGCTGTCCAGTGGAGAGGGCTGCGTGCTTTCTGTGCAGTGGTTGTATGATGCGTAATGTTAGGTTGTGCGATGCGTGGGTGGAAGAAAATTAATGCTGGGTTGTGTGATGCGTGAGAGCTGCGTCGGGGAGAGAGCTGGAGAGGGTCGGCTGAGTTTTAATGTTCTTGCAAAGAATAAATAAATAATAAAAATTTAAATAATAAAGCACAAAAAATTACGACTCTTTTTTAATTTTTGAAATATTAGAGTATCAATCTAGAACACTAAATCGTATAAGGCGAGATCTTGCCTTATAAGATTTAGTAATCTAGAATTCTAGGACATTAAATTGTATAAGACGAGGTCTCGCCTTATGAGATTTAGTAGTCTGAAATTTTAAGATCCTCATTTCAAAATATTAAATCACATAAGGCAAGATCTTAAGAGAATTAGTAGTTTAAAATTTTTTTTTGCCAATAATTTATGTATCAAAAACAAACAAATGCATCTTAGAAAGAACTAAAACAAAATCAAGTGCAATTGTTTAACGTCGTTATATTTGACATGACTGGTTCTTCCCAAACTTCTATATAATTGTAGTTTTGTACTCCTTAAGTAGTGTTACTAGCCCTTCCTTTTGCTTTATAGTGAACCTTTTTGAAATGATTATGGATAATGTCTTTCCATCACCTAAATAGACATACTTTAGGTGATTAGGTAATACCTTTAATTCTATCTTCGGAACCTGCAAAACAGAAGATAAAATTTTCTTGTGAGTTACAGTATGTTCATCATTCAAAGTTTTGAATCGATTAGCTGATAAAGATTTCATAACTTCACAAATTTCATAAATATGCTCGTTCACTTTCGATTTAGCCTTAATCTCGAACTCATCTTCATCACTTTCTTCCTTAAACATATTCAGCACAAATGAATCCATAATATCCATATGATAAATGAATTGAAAATCATTCGGATACTTCATTGGTTCAGAAATATTGAATTTTACTATTTCCCTATCAAACTCTACGAAAAAAGTACCCTCATACACATCGATTATCATTTTAGTTATCTTCATAAATGATCTACCCAACAAAATAGAAGCCGAATGTTCAATACTATCTCTATCCATTTTTAAGATGTAAAAATTCACTAGAAATATCGAACTATGAACTTAGACTAAAATATCTTCTATAACACCAATAAGGTTCACATATGAACAATCCGCTAGTTGAATAATCACATTAGTTTCTTACAAAGAATTCAGATTTAAAGCTCAATAAATTGAATATAGCATGACATTAATAGACGCACCTAAGTCTGGCATGGCACGTCAATTTTTCTATTACCAATAACACACAGAAGTGTTAACATACCTGGATCTTTGCATTCTTTTGGTAATTTCCTATTTATCACAGCTAAAGCATTCTTACCCAAAATTATTCTCTCCTTGTCCTTCAACTTCCTTTTATTTGTGCACAACTCTTTTAAGAATTTTGCATATTTCGGAACTTGCTTGATGGTTTCTAGAAGTGGTATACTGATTTCCATCTTTTTGAATGTTTCTAAGATCTCCTTTTCATATCCATCATCTTTTGGTTTAGCCAACGTGCTAGGAAAAGGAGGTAAACATGCTTTAATTGATATTGATGAAGATGAATCATTTTTTACCTTTGTTGATTCTTGAGTTGGAAGTTCGTCCTTATTTTCTCCATCATCATGCTTTTCTATCTTCATTGGTAAAAAGTTCCAGATTAAATTTCCTTATACCACTTCTCAGAGTCATTGTACTCACATTCTCCTTAGGATTTACCACCGCTTGGGAAGGTAATTTCCTCGACGCTTGCGCTTCCAATTTACTTATAGAGGTGGCTAATCAAGTTATCTGATTTACCAAGTTTTGAAGGCTTGCCCTTGTTTCCTATTGAAATTGTTGAATAATATTGGCAAGCGCCATAACAATTTCATCTAAATGCATACTTGAATTTGAAGAATGAGGTTGAGCATATGTAGGAGCTTGAGGGTGTTTAAAATGTGAGGTTCATATTGTTGTTGGCTTCCTTGATTTCCATAGCTTAAATTTGGATGATCCCTTCATCGTGGAATGTAGTAATTGGAATAAAGGTCATATTTTGTTGAGGTCGAATAGGAAAGCCCACTATTGTGGTAGCTTCTTGAAGAGAGTTTTGTTGCAATATAAGGCATATATTCGTAGGATGTCTAGAGAATGAGCATATTTTGTACACTCTTGTAGATTGCAATTGACCTACAACCATTGGATGAACTAGAGCGGTTAAATTAGAAATTTTATCCTCAAGGTCATGTTACTTACCCATTCACATGCTTAATAACTCCATCCATCTTTATCCCAAACTGCTGAGAATTTTCGACTATAATTGATATCAGCTGTCTGGCTACCTTAGGTGTTTTGTTTACCAGAGCTCCTCCACTAGATGCATCGATCATACTTCAATCTATTGGCAATAGTCCTTCATAAAAGTATTGAATTAGAAGTTGATCGGAGAATTTGATGATGTAGACGGCTACATATAACTCCTTAAACCTTTCCCAATCTTCATATAATATTTCTCCTGTAATTTGTCTTATCCCACATTTCTCATTTCTGATATTTGCTGCTCTTGATGCATCAAAGCACTTTTCCAGAAACATTCTTTTCATCTAGTTCCATGTTATTACTGAGCCAGGTGGAAAATAATATAGCTAATCTTTTGCTTTATCTTTTAATGAGAACAGAAAGGCCCTAAGATTAATTCATTTTTTTGTCACCCCTTGTGGTTTCATTTCAGAACATAAAACATGAAATTCTTTCAGGTGTTTATGCTCTTCACCTTTAAGACCACGAAAAATAACTAATAAACGAATCAAACCAGCTTTCAATTTGAAATCTGCCTCAACATCTAGAAATTGAATGCATAAGGGTTGTTGATTCAAATATGTTGTCGCTAACTCCCTTAACGTTCTAAGTTAAGCTTTGCCATCTTTTCATCTGCTTCCTAAAAATTAGAGTCTTCACCAATTATTAAATTTACTTTAACTTTCACATCTGAAGGTGAATGACCGCTTCTTTGCTTAGTCTCTTTTCTTAAATGACGCGTTGTTTTACCTATATGAGAAGCTCGAGTCATACAAGACAAAAGGTTAGTAGTAACTGTAAAAATAAAAACGCAAAGAAACTAACAAACTTGAAATAGTTCCCTAACAATAGCGCCAAATTTTGGTCAAGTTGTCAAAGCCCCCAAAATAATTATGGTTCTCCAAACTTTTGTAGTAGTTGGGGAATCGGGTTGAATTCCTAGAGAACTAAATACTAGCTTCTTAATTTCAAGTAAAATTAAATTAGGGGGATTGATTAAATAATTGATTAACTAAAATTAATACAAAAACAAACTAAATCAATTGAATTTAAAAATAAGAAAGTCAAGATTACCAAACTCTGATTCAAAGGAAAGATCTGATCTAACTGTAACATTTATCATTGATCTAAAAAGAATATTTTCATGATTTAAGTAGTTAGTTTGAAAGATATTAGGATAGTCGTAATAAGTCTCAAAATTTTCTAAATTAATTGGTTCAAACCCAGCATCCAAACAAAAACTTATCATCTATTGACTGGGTGTGATAGCATTCCATATCAAATAAATGTTAGCGATAAACTACGTGAAAAAGACTAAACCCTAAATTAAATAATTGAGACAGCTGTAACAATTCAATTTAGTTTTCTTGGTTATCATAAGTTAAATATGAAAATTCATAAATAACATATTTGCTGCTTGTACCAATTCTCATGACAATTATAGATCATTGAATTCTTGGATAGCGATAGAATAATCATATCAAATTAAATTGTTAGATTAATCGAATATCAGTCATTCATGAAATATGAGAACTCAAATAAGAAATACTTAAATTAAAATGTGAATAAAAGTTTGATACACAAAATTACAATCAAAGTATTGAATCCCCTTGAATCAGAAAGATTGAGTTTAGCCACACATAGCTTTCGCTCCCATAACAAAAATAAAAGGAAAACAAAGAATTGCAAAAAACTTAAAAGGAGAGAACCTCTTTCTGTTCTGAGGAACATCCCTTTTATAGAGTTTTTTAATCTAATCCTAATATAACTCTAACTTGTAAACATGTATATCTAAAACAAATTCAAATTCAAACTCCTACATGATAGGGTTAAGATGTTTCCCAGTTAAAATCTAACTCTTTAAATGATCAGCCTTATCCACTGTAACAATCTCTTCATTTTATCCAAAACTTTTTATTATTAAAAATAGAGTCTCAATTTAATGTAATCTCCATATTTCATCTCCTAAAAAAACAAACATTAATTTTCATATTTAAGTGCCAAAATAAATCGAAAATAAAAGAAGATAATATCAAATAATAGAGCAAGATAAGATCTTATCAACTAGATTAATCAATTGGTGCCATTGATCGGGTCCTTGTTGTGTTTAAGTTTTAATATTAAACCCTCGATAATCCACAAGTGTATGGTTCGTTAGCGTAGTACCAAAGGTGTCGATCCCATGAGGAGGGAGTTAATTTAATCTTAAAATCTAAGGTTAGACCAAACAATAGAAATTCAAGATATAACAAAACTAAAAACGAGAATTCAATTAAATCAATCAAATTAAGAATCAAAGACAAATTTACTAATTATTAAGCAATTACAATACACCAAGAATCAACCGAAAGAAATCACCAATTGAGAGAAAGGGAGTTGTACCTATCCTTAATGCTAACCTAACTGACTATGAATTATTAGATTGTTGATTCTAGACTATCCTAGGTTGATTACTCTCTTTCGAGTTATAACCATTGACCTTAAATCATAAACCCTAATTAGATTATAAGAGTTGCAATCTCTCAATTTATAACCTATCCAAAACCCTAGTTAGTTCTGAAGTTTTCTAATACACTATCGGAAACTTATGCAAGATCTCTCTTTGTACACTTTCTTGATCTGATTCAATTCTTATTCTATTAAACCACCTATCTCTCGTTAGTCCAATTTCACCTTCTTTTGTGTTAAAAAAACTAGGAATAAAGTAGATCACACATCAAATTGGATATCATCGGACAACAATGGGGAATCTTAAGAGTTAAATGCTAATAAGAAATAAAAAGAACGATCATGAAGGATGTATATTATAGGGAGCAAATGACTCTTGCAGATTTCAATAAGCCTTAATTTAGTTAAGGAAATCATCATCCTTATATAAACCTGTACAGTTTGGGGTGGCATAACCATCTAGATTTTTGTTGGACTAACAATGCAAAGTACTCACATGAGACATCAAGACCTATTAGAATTTTAGCAAGATGAGTCTAATTCATGGGATTCCAAATTGGACAAAATCATGGATAAGCTAACAGACACGGAAGAGACCCATAAGAGACTAGAAGTGCAATTTGAACGAGTAACAAAAAATCATATCTTTTCTATTCATAACCTGGAGATTCAAATGAGATAACTTTCTTGTGAATTTTGTAAGAAAAGTGTGGAAGAATCTCTGAGAAATATGAAATTATATCAACGAGAGCAATATGAGGCTATCACACTTAGAAATGGGGAAGAACAAGAAGAACTAGTGGAAGACCAAGCTCAACCTATCTTGTAGAAAACTAAGAGATGAGGAAAGAGGATGAAGAAAAGAATGACAACTCTCCCTATTATTCCTTATATCTTATTACACCATGTTTGAACATTAAAAAAGCTGGGGTAGATATCCATGAAGAGAACCTTATCATTCGGATTATTAGTGACCAATTGACGTTCAACATGAATGATATATTAAAGAATTCGGAGGAGGGCGACTCATTCAGAAAAATTGAAGTGCTCGAATTTTTGAAGGAAAGAGAGGACAAAGAACAATTGACAACGGACATTAAGTTTAAAGAAGGTATGGAAGTCTCTATTCAAGAAGTTAAAGAAGAAAAGGAGATGAGGGTGAATGAGAAAAAATCAAGAAGAGAATAACTCACCCTCTTACCGGGCAAAGTACTGGATTCTATGGAAGATTCAGGGAGTTTTGTCATTTCCTGTTTTGTTAACAGTTTGCTCGAAAGAAGGAAATTACTGAGCTTAATTGGTTTTTCATAATTTTATCAATATTGTCCTTCTGATCATCTTGCAATTTGTAGCTTAAACATAGGCTACAAAATTAATATTGAACAAAAAGGGTGGAAGCAAGCTACTCACAATTGATCCTGGATGAGCTTCCAATGATATAAGGTCAAGCTAATGACCATAAATTAGCATGTTTATGTTAGATTTAAATTTTTATGTAGTTAGGTTTGTTTTAAGTTCTAAAATAAGCTCGTAATGATGTGGAGTGGTTGATTGCTAACTCTCTTATTCTCTTTGAATCAATTATAAGAAAGGGAACCCAAGTTGGTGTCAAGTGCATTGGGTCTCCATCTCCGACACCATTCCCATCTTAGTCAACTTGATGAGTTCATGTTCTAACCCTTCTCTTTTCATTTTTGTTAGTATTTTCTTCTTATGCTTTTTGTATATTGTGTTTATTTCCCCCTGGTGTGTTTGTGTATCCTTCTCACATTAAGGATAATGTGTTGTTCAAGTGTGGGGAGGATCGTGTGTTTTTACCTTGAGTGTGAATCTTGCATATTGTATAATAGTTTATTTAGGTTGCATGATGTAAACTCTGTGAATGCATCAATGGTTAGGACTTAATGGGATAGATTTAGCCTTAAATATAGCCTTTTAGGTTGCGAAGATTTGTTAGCTTATGAAATTAGTGACCTAAGTTACATAGGGTTAAATATGCTAGTTAATTAGGATATGATGTTAGTCCACTCACCTTAGGAATTTTCCATACTCATTTATAATTTTAGGCCAATCAAATAAGTGGCATTATTAGTACATTTTCATGAGAATGATTAGCTAAAGCAATAAGGTAGGCAAAATTTTGGGTGAAAAAAAGGAAAGTTGTATAAAGTTTAACTAAAATAACTATTATATTGTCCTTCGGGTTATGAATAGAGCTAATAGCCAGTTGAGAAGCGATTTACCTGAGTAACTGAATCGACATGCATTACAAATGTATGCCTTCGTGTAAAAAGGTTGTAATGACATGCCAACCAAGCGGCTTAATAACAACATGATTGAGTTGAGTAATTGAATCGACATTCATTATAAATATTTGCCTCTGCGTAAAAAGACTAAGTTCATGTCCTTAAACAAAAAAAAACATAAAGAATGTTTTCAAATAAAAACCTACCAAACTTGTTAGTAGCTTGATTTTTCATGAAATCTACTGAGCAATAGCTACACTTTTGTTTTGACTAACTGAATATCATTGTATATGTTCAAGTGATAGAGGTGAATAGACTCAACATCAAAATTTTCATTAGTTTGTATATTTAGTCCAAGGTGCTTAGACACGGATTTCGCTTGTTAATAAGTTAGAACGACTTGAAGGATTGTGTTTATAGTTAAATTTGTTTCTCTAAGTTGAACAAAGGTGGCTAATTGAGTTTTCTAATTTCTTAAATTCTAAAAGGATTGTACTTGCGTCCAACTGAAATTATTGAGTATTAGTAGCAAATGTCTTAACAATTTCATCTAAAGATATACTTAAATTTAAGAGTTGAGATTAAGCATGTGCAAGTGCTTGAGTTTTTCTATTGAAATTTTTGTGTTGGTATTTTTATTGCCCTCCTTGATTTCCATAGCTAGAATTTGGGTGATCCCTCCATCCTGAATTATAATGATTTAAATAAGGGTCATATTTCTGTTAAGGTTGACCAAAAAATTCCCCTACTGCATAACTTCTTGAATGGATTCTTATTACAATGTAGGGCATAAATCTGTAAGATACCTAAAAAATGAGCATAGTCCACACACTTGTGTGAGTTGTAATTAACCTACAACTATTTGACAAATTAAAGCAGTTAAATATTAAATTTTATCCTTCAGGTTTGTAGTACTTACCTCATTTACTTACTTAACATCACCATTCATCCTTATCCTAAATTGTTGAGAATTTTTTTCTATATTTGAAATTAGTTTTATGGTGTTTTATTTAGAAAAGCTCCTCAACTTGTTACATCAACCATACTCCTATCTATTGGTAGTAGCCCTTTATCAAAATATCGAATCAAAAGTTTCTCAGGAATTTGATGATGTGGGAAGCTAACATATAATTCCTTAAACCTCTCTTAATATTTGAACAATGTTTCTCTAGGAATTATCTTACCCATATATATCATTTCTGATATTAGCTACTCATGATGTAGGAAAGAACTTCTCTAGGAATGACCTTTTTATTTTGTTCCATGTTGTCACTGAGCTAGAGAGAAGATAATAAAGTATATCCTTTGCCTTATGTTTCAATGAGCTTTAAAAGGCTCTAATATTAATTTATTATTTTATCACTCCCTGTAGATTCATTCTAGAGCAAACAATATAGAATTGTATCAAGTGTTTATGTAGATCTTCAACCAAAAGACCACAAAAATAGGGAGTATGTGAATTAAACTAGATTTCAGTTTGAAATATACCTTAATATCTGAAAATCTTATGCATAAGGGATGCTAATTCAAATTTGGTGTAGTTAACTCCCTCAATGTTCTAGCGTTAAGATTTATCATCTTTTCTTTAACTTTTTGAAAATTAGAGTCTTCACTAATTGTTAGATATATCTTAACTTTCATCATTGAAGGTGAAATAAATTTTCCTTAGTCTCTTGTTTTAAACAACACAATGTCTTTTCAATCTCCAGATTATATTGCAATTCACTTTTTTGAGAAGAACAAGTCATACAAGACAAGATTCTAGCAATCAACTATAAAATAAAACAAAGAAACTAAAAAGCTAAAATAGTTCCCCAGTAACAAAACCAAAATTTTGAACAGGATATCAAAACCCGCAAAATTAATCTCCGATTTGTTAAACTTTTGTAGTAATCATAGGACTAGGTCAAATCTTGAAAAAACTCAAAATTAGTTTTTGAATTTCAATTGAAAAAATAGAATGAGGTTTATGATCAATTAACTAATTACCTAAAATTAACAATGAATCAAAATAAATTAACTGAGTAAAAAGTGAGAGATTTAATTTTACTTAACTCTGATTTAAGGAAAGGATTTCATAATTTTGATTCAAGGAAAGGATTTAATCTATTTGTAACTTTGATCATTGGTATAAAAAGAATAATTTTCATAATTCAAGTTGTTAGTTTAAAACCTACTAGGATATCTATAATAAGTCTTAATTTTCCTAAATTAATTGATTTAAAACTAGCATTCAAATCAAAACTTACCATTAATTGATTGTGTATGATAACATTTCATATCAATTAAATGATAGCAATAAGCATAAAGAAAAAGAATAAGCCATAAATTAAATATTTGAGATAGCTACAACTATTAAGTTTAGTTTTCTTATTTCTCATAAGTTAAAAATGCAAATACATAAATAACCTACTTGTTACTTGTAACAATCATTCATAACAATCACATATCTCTAAACTTATAGGTAACAATAGAATAATCAACATTGAAATAATTTGTCAAATCAATCAATATTAATTATTCATGAAATATAAGAGCAAGAAATAATAAATACTTGAATTGAAATAAAAATGTAGGTTTAGAACATAACATCCTAAAGTTATAACTAGAGTTTTGATTTCTCTTAAATCGAAAATTTTTGATTTAGCTACTCTTGGCTTTAGTTCCACCAAAAAATTAGAAAGAAGAAGAAAGAAAAGACAAAGAAAGACAAAAGGGAATTATGGAGAGTGTGTGTAATATTCTCTTCTTTTCCTACCAAAAAAACTAACTTCATATTCTAGATATAATTCTTTTAAAAAATCAAAATCCTTACATAATAGTGCTAGGATTAATTCTTATAATTGAACTAAACTTTTTAGAGTGAATATGGCTCTATGCGTGATTTAGTACTCTTATATGTTGTCTTTGATGTTATCTTTCCAAATTTTGTGTATTTTACCAATCATGCTCCAATTAGACATTTTAATTCAAATTTGATCAAATCTCCACTTATCATCTCCTAAAATATATTTTATTTTATTTTATTAATTAAGCACCAAAAATCAATTCAAAACTAAAGAGATAAGTCCAATTAATATAACATAATCAAATCTTGTCATCAGCTAGGGTGAAAAGTTTTCATAATCGGCCTCTTGATTCTCTTCACATGACATGTCTAAGGGTGCACATACGCAACGCTATTTCTCCAGTTTCTCATTGAATTGTTTGCATGGTGATCTGTGGGTTGCTCTCTATAAGTAGGTATACATTTTCCATGCATTAATTTAGTTAAGACACATGCTTGCTTCTATAGATGTCAAATATCTTTGCAGAGGGTGCAACGCTAATGGTGGGGCTTCCAGTAGTATCCCTAGAACTGTCGAACCTCTAATGCCGAGTTCTTTGACTAGAGCAATGCCACAGACGGGAAGAGAACACAACTCTTCTTTTGATTTCCGCAAATGATGTCAATTGATGTCTTTAATTGTACTGGATTCAACTTCAAGTCTTCGTAGGAGACTAGTGATTCGAGCTCTTCGTTGAATTTTTGCTATAGGCTTATAAAAATAAGAGAACGTCAGAATGATATGACGGCAACACTACAATAATATATTAGTGCATTTTTGAGAAGTCAGAAAGTTTTGAAATTTAGAGAGAAACATTATCTTCCACTTAGATGTATACAAACCTTTATATAAGTGTGGAGCTGTACGGTTTGGGGCAACATGTGTACCCATTTCCTTTTCATGATAAAAGGGTGTAATGTTTTTGTAGGTAGTTGAGGCGTTGCAAAATTGTGTTTTTCTCTGAAATGTACTGACAATCAGTTATCTTTTAAATGCATTGACAGTATATTATCTCTTAAATGCACTACCATATTCACTAAAAGGTTTTTGGTGGTATTATAGGGTTATCACTGGACAATATTATTCTGTTTAAATTAGAGTTTCTGACCTCAAACACTTTCAATTTGTAATCTAGTGAATTTTTATGGCTCTTTAAAATAATTTTTATGTCTAGGATTATAGAAACTATGTTAATATTTTTTTCCAGTTGTACCAATCTATAATAAAACCACCGATTGCATCCAATTTTGTATTCCTCTGATATATGTTACATATAACTTACACAGTTCTTATCCTCCATCCTTTTGTGATGGCCTATCTATTGAGCAAGATAGTATAAAAAACACTCCACAACATTTCTTCCAAGGTGCAGCCTTGTATGTTTGTCGGCGAGGAAAGGATGGAAGAATCAATAAAAAACTAATTTCTTAAATATGTTCTTTTTCCCTTTCTTTTTCTTAAAGAAATGACCTAAACTAATGGTTTGAACAAACAGTTCATGCAGTGTTCTAATATGTCCGAGATGTATACCGATTCTTCCGACTGACAAGCGAGAGAGTTGACTTTCGAGCGGGAAAAGAGGGGCAAAATGAAACAGAGGACTTGCATGAATAAAAGCAGATACAGAATTTATAATACAAGGGGAAAAGTAGGAAACAGAAGGCATAAGAGGACTAAACAGAAGAAGTGACAGGGCAGGTGCATACTTTCGGTTGGATTACATTCCAATGACATCCCAAGTTCTGTCGACTTTTTATCGGTCCCACCCACAACATTGTATTAGATTTTGGAACATGGGAACTTTTATGTTTTACCGTTAGCTCAGCCTAATATAAAGAGGTCAAACTCTATATCAATTACCTGCACAAGTGCCGTAAGCACCTCCTGTAATCTCATCATCACCATTCTCAACTCCCAAGCCAAAGAGACCAAAATGTTTGAAGACGTTTAGACTACTTGTACGTGTAAGCTAAGATATACAAGGGCATTATTAATTATTCTATTCTATGGTGGAAAGTTATGTGGGGACTCCTATTCCATCCACATCAAATTCACTTTGATCATCTAGTTCAAGTATAATTTGAATATGGGCAACACAGATGATATGATGAGTATGTGCTAGAGATGCAACATATAAAAAATTGCTCGATTGATCGGAGCAAGATTCCTGTTCTCAGTTAACGTTATGCTTTAAACCTTTTGGATTAACAATTAATTCAAAAGAGAGAATATGTTAGTCAAATGGCATTCAAGTAATCTATTTATATAAGGGTAAATCCCATTTATGAGGAGAGTGATGAAAGCCTCATGCCACTTAACCAACTATTGAATGATCAACGTCATCATCATTATTCCCAATATAGCTCATACGCACTTCCCTTTCTGATAACTGCAAAGCATTTCTTTTGACAGAGTTGGGAAATTGGTTACAAAGGATTTCTATGGCTGTCAAAATGATCATGAAATTGAAACCACCTTTGAAGTCCTATCAAGACAAAGTAAAGTTCTGTTCCCTACTAGAATTGGGATCTTCCTCAAAACCATTTTCTTTTCTGCCTTCCTACAAATGAAACCAAAAACTCGAGATAATTACTTGGTTTCTTTTAGTTATTTCTTGCAAAAAGTAACAGCTTTCCATGTATTTCTGCTCTACAGACCAGAGCGACTGCTTATAACCATACATATGGAGTACCAAGATCCCAAAACGACTGCTTCTATTAGGTTGATCATCATCGTAATTAATCCCAATTTGCGTTTTTTTGTTTTTTTTGTGCCTGCCTATATATATACACTAAAGGCAAATTCTATAGGAAAAGACAAAGATAGAAGAAAATTGAATAATAGACAGTTTCTTGAACCCTAATGGAGAACTTCCAAAATGAAGTTTATCACAAAAAGAAAAACTATTAACTGATATTTATCAACCCTTTTCGCTAGGCATCATTTTGTGACTCGGATATGCTCTCTAAATGAGGCCTCCACAGTCCAACACGTCCTCTTCTCCGATCTTTCTGAGTTGATATCCTCTCCGAAAGTATGTCGCTCAAGTACTGATCAGAAATGAGAAGATTTGTGGTAATTGAAATGGAGTTGTTAATGTTACTGCTCAAGTTGTTGCTTCCGTCATTAGCTGTGCTAATAGTGTTACCACTCTCTCTTCTTTTCCTTCTCGCACCAGACCCTCTTGATGAGCGAGTACTAGTCTTAGTGTCTGGAGTCGATGGTACCGGCATGAGAAAATAGATCTTCCCACGTTGAAGCTCTGCATCTGGAGGGACTATAACGATCTTTGGGGCCATACCGTCTTCTGAAGGTGAGGAGGGTTTCTTCAAGACGTGTCTAGGATGTGCTTTCATGACCTCACTTGCACGAATTGTGCCACTGATCTCTTCTACACGTCCATTGGTGTGTACTATTCGTATCACGTCCAAAGCTCCACACGGTAGAATGCAAGAGACACAACATCTAACGGCGTTCTTCATAGCTGCACTAAATCTCTCTTACTCTGTCCTCTCTCTATGTTGTCTATGAGTGTTTCATGGGGCGAGAATCGGAAGAGTTTTAAGGGAACGGTATATGAGGATAAAGATAATGGACTTTCTATTTTTTCTTCGGCTAACTATTACACTAAAAAAGAAAACTTTTGCACCAAATATCCTATTTTTGTGGCATTCCATCTGTTTGTCTGTATTCTTTTCCTATTTTCTTTTCTTTTATGTAGCTTTTGGGTGTGTGGAATTTAGCTCATCGCTTGCTTAGGATGAAGTTCATGGCATGAATAATTGCACCTCACTCTGTACTTAAGACTTTTGGATCCATGATTTAGGGGGACCCCCATCTCTGTATACTTTTGGGGTTTGGGTTTCAGCAAGGCTGTGGGAAGGGTTGTCTGTTTGGGACTGCCAAGTAGGCTAATTGCACCTCACTCTGTACTTAGACTTTTGGATCCATGATTCAGGGGGACCCCTATCTCTCTCTATATACTTTTGGGGTTTGGGTTTCAGCAAGGCTGTGGGAGGGGGTGTATGATTGGGACTGCCAAGTAGGCCGAAACAAGAACCTTTTGCAAAGTGGGCCATAATAGACATGGCTCTCAATCATTATCTGACACGTGTCAAAACCCTCTGAATAAGCCATGTCATTAGGTGGAGAGGCCATTAGAAAAGTAAATAGCATTGTCTGGATTGAAGAAGTAATTCGACGTCGTGTTGAGTTACCGCATTGGAAAGTGAGGGATGGTAAGCTTCTTTTTACCTTTCTCATGGGATTTAGGCTTGTGAACAGCTCTGACTCTAGCTATGCCTACCAACAAAGTTTTACCTGCACTCTCTAGTCCTCAAATAATACAAAGCTTCCCAGAGATTTTTAACCAAGTTTGTCTTCATTAGTATAATCATAGAGTTCCAACATTTTACCGTGATAAAATTAAAAAATGAAGACAATATGATTTTGATTTTGATATTAGGCCAACGGAATTTGTCAAAATATAGGGTAGCTAAAACTGTTTAAAAGAGCTTCATCGCACAACTGACCTTTGGTGATGTCCCTTCCAAGACATGGCCCATCCATTAAATGGTTCAGGTGTAGATGTTAGTGGGAAACATGTGAAGTATGGGAGGGGAGGGTCCACGTAAGTGTTTTATTATTGTATCTGCTCTGTGTAACTCTTAACGGAATTTCCCAACTAAAAGAATTATTTAATTAGATATTCCAAACCGTTCCATCTCATTCTTTTTTATATATTTTCTTTTCAGATGCGCGACCCCCACACACGTAATTAAGTTGTTTCGATCAATATTGAGTATCAAAATTGCAAAATTTAATTTTTTAAGAAATAGCAAAACTTAAGGATCAGGTTCAGGTTAAAAAAAAAAAGGAGCAAAGCCTATTGTCACTTTGAAGTTGAAACAGTAACTAAATTTTGTTAGTAGAGTTAAATGCAATTTTAAAAACTACATAATTCGTTGAGAAATTAATTAGGATTAAGTAGGAAAACAATTTACTACAATTATTTATACAATTTTTAATAGAATAATTTGAAATAAGAATTAGCAAGTAAAATGGTTAGAAACAAACTTAATTTGTTCAATTGTCTAATCTCTAATGATATTCACAAAGTAAAAAAAAAAAAGAGAACTCAATTTTTAATAAGGATTAATATAAGCACTAGTTCTTTTTAGTATATTTCTTTCAAATTTAATTATAATTATAATTATAACTTAAAATTAATAAAATAAAATATCTTATATTTGATTCTTAAAATTTTTAATTGTTATAGCTAAGTTTAACTTAATTTACATTTAGATTTATTTTTAATTGCTCTTTATATGTGACACTGTAATATCATGTCTCCTAAATTATTGAGGGTTGGAAGATTTAGAAGATTAAGCTCATGCATATTACATTAAATAAAATAAGTTATGTCACTAGATGATTAATTTGGTGCATTAGGATATGAAATTTGTTATTCTATGTACATGCATGAGATTAGCATACACATACATAGATTATTATTTATAAATATGAGAAATAAGTGACAAATATTTTATATGAACTTAATTGACATATTCCGGGATGCTTGGATATGATTTTGATGAATTAAAATTAAATTAGAAATTGATGGATTTAAGTTAGTGGTTTGGAGTTAATTGTAAAAAAATCGGAAGTTTGAGGAATCAATGTATAAATTGGCTTAGTAGAATTCCTAAATGATAAGATTGTTGACAAGTGGCCCTTTAAATTTGTGACAAAGGGCACTTTAGACTTGTGACATATGGAGCTTTAGAATGGTAACATGTGTAGCTTTACAAATGGTGACATATGTAGCTCTACAGTTAGTGAAATGTGTAGCCTTACAAGTAGTGACATATGGAGGCTTAAATGAGTGAAATGTGGAGCCTAAGGTTAGTAACATATGGACCAATAGAAGAATAATACATAGACCAATAGAATGGTGAAAAATAGACCAATGAAATGGTGACACATAGATTAGTTTGACTTTCTTTGAACTTTCTAAAGAAAATAGATATAAAAGGCATTATAAGGGAGAGTGAGGGTCTGCCGTGAGGTTAAAAGAGGGAGAAAAATTAAAAAAACCGAGAGAGAGAGAGAGAGAAATTAAAAAGAGAGACAGAGAAGGAAAGAAAAAATGGGGAAGAGAAGAGGAGAATGAAAGAAGTCACCAAGGTAAGTCAAAATCCTGGCTTCGATTTCATATTCTCCTTTTTTATATGTTTTACACACCTTTAGAGCATGAATTTGTAGAAACTCAAAGAACAAAAAGTTATAGATATAGGTCCTAGCTTGACCTCTACAAAAGGGGCTTGATAAAAGAGTGATTATAGCTTGAGTTATGCTTGTTTTCCTAATACTGTTTGCGACAGACCTATGTGCAGGAACCTTGTATTATTTCCTAATTTTTTTAGGGCCTTAGAGCCCGAATTAGTCAAATTATATAACATGAAAAATGATTATTGATCTCTTATTAATGATTTTGTGAAATGGTTTGGCTAAAAGATATCTTGATAATGATTTATTGTTATTTGAGCATTGGTTGCCAGCCTATTTCTTACCAAAAACAGGACAAAATTTGGACGGGGTTGTATTTCAAGGGGAGATTTTGTTTATGTAATTTTTGGATATATTAAAACTAATGAAGTCTAGTCTCAGGGGGCACAAGAATCGTGGTATTTGGATTTTTGTAGAGAGAGTTATAATTAAAAGAGGGCAGCTTATTCATAAAGGAATATTAGGAAGAAAAGGATATAAACATTGCATACATATTCTCTCTATTCGTTATCAATGATTGATGTCATGTCTAATAGGCTCTCAGAGTGATTTTCAATACCTAAATATTGTCAGGACGTTAAGGCAATAGCTCGTTGGAGTGTTCTATGAGTTAACCTAGATATTTCTCATTATGGTTTATTTATTTTTAGTTAAATGTTAGTTATTGAATTATTGCTTATACAATTGTTACAATTCTAGACATTGTTGGTCTGGGGAGTTTGATATTTGGGACAATATATGGAAGTGTTTTTTTGATTTTATTGTCAATTACTGACTATGTGAATAATTGTGAAATGCTTATTTGAATTGAATTGATTGTGAATTTTGGACAATCAATTATTGATAGAAGAAAATGATATATGAGAGGATTCATATAACTGCATTTGGCATTCATGATGAGATAATGGGATTTGTGATCAAAATGACCAATATGCAGACATTCATAGCGAAAAGCTCATAATCAAGGCCTAAGGCTCGTAATAAGAACTTAGGGCTTAATGCTCGTAATGTGATCAAGGCTATAATGCTCGTTAAGTTAGCCAGAAGAAATTTGTTTAAAACCTGGGGCCTGAATTGACATATTTGATCACAAAACAAGGAAATAAGAATGAAAGCATGTTTGCACTTTCATATATATGTTTGATTAAATTGAATTGTGATTCTGAAATACATTTTGATATTTTTTTTAAATGTGATATGATTTTCCTGAGTTCCACCTAAGTTGATGTGTGTTATTGAAATACAACTTGATATTATTAGTTATATGGTATATTGATTTGAACAGTCCTGTTTGATATAGTTTGTTGAGTGCATCGATGATGGTTCACTCATTGAGTTTCCAAAACTCATCAAAATTGTAACTTTTTTTCAAGGGAGGTTTAGAGTTAGTTGGAGTATAACTCCTACGTTTTGGAAGTCATAGCTCAAAGGTCCGATCAGCTGAATCTGCAGAGTCTAGTAATAGTTTTGCATTTGTATATCACAACACATTGCTACATTGTATATAGTGTGTTAATAACTTTATAACTAATAGATGTAGCTTGGTCTGCTGTATTTCTGTATACTGATGTTTGCGATATATGTATATTTGTGCTGAGACTAAATTATTCCCTAATGTATGTTTTTGGTAGTAATATAATGAAAAGTTTTATGAATTTATTCATTATCAGATACTGGAAATGTCTACGAATATAAGAATTGATAAATGGGATAATAGAAATGTTTTACTATACTTCTTTATTGAGATCATTAAAGAGGAAAGCTAAGCTTCCTTGAAATGTTTTCACACAGGATGAATGTGGGAAAGTTCTGAAATTTAGGTTGAACTCTGGCAATTTGTTGATTCAAATGCCTCTATGCTATATAATATTATATGTAAAGTGGAAAAATCTTTTTGAATTGCTTGCTAACATATCATATCCGTAGAGTATATCCTGATATTCTCTGATGCTTTTGGGAATATCTCCTATAGGTATGGTATGTTACAGACACATTAAGTTCATAATATATTGATAATGAATACAAATTGTAAATATAATTCATAATTAAAATTACATAAGGTAAAGCTTCTTTTATTTAATTTTCAATCCTCCAAATAAACAAATTATAATTATATATTAAAATTGATGTTTATTAATATGTCATGATCACCTAAATATTATGATTGTTAAGGTATTTTGACGAAACATATGCACATATAATCTATAATTTAATCGTTTCATCATCTAATGTTTCAATTCGAAATAGAGTATGAAATTAGTGTATAGTCAACTCAAAAATAGTTATGTTTATTCTTACTAATTAGTAATTATTTTATAATTGATATTTGAAAATAATTTTTTCAATTCTCAATTTACTCTAATTAGAGAATTTTCTTAAATCATTATTAATTGAGAAAAATAGAAAATTCTCCCTAATTACTTCAAAGTGACAAATTCTTTATCAACTTACTCAGCTATCTCTTTAAAGTTCATACTATATTCAAGTACTATTGACTAAGTTATCCTTAACAAAATAGGTCATAAGTACTACCAAAATTTAGTAATGTTGATCATGTTTCCACTATCTCCCTTATCAAGTAAAAATTCTAGATTATATGCTTGGACCGCTGATAAGATCTTAGCTCTTTTTCCTATGCAATGACATTGTTGTTGTCACAGTATAATATTATTAGCTCAATAATGCTACGAACCACTCCAACTTTAGTGATCTAAACAACTTCCTTTACTACTTAAAACATCAAGGTGTACTCTATCTAGGCCATAAAATCAATAATGGTTGGTTGTTTAGAACTTTTCCAACTTGTTAAACCATCATTTAGAATAAAGATGTATTATATCTATGATATGCTAATATAATGATCAAAGTGAAAAGCATTTCAATACTCGTAAACTCTTAGTTCAAATCCTCTATATACTAAGAAAACATCATTAGTTCTTCTTAAATACTTTAACTATATTTTTACATCCATCCAATTATTATCACTAGGATTGATTTGAAATCTAATTGTTATGTTGAGAGTATAAGAAATATTTAGTATTATATATAGCAACATATATATGATTGATCTAATATTATAAGTATAAAGGACACAATCTATTTTATCTTTCTCTTTTTGTGTCTTTAGATATATGATCATTAAGAGAGAAATCCCATATGATATAGGTATAATCCTCTCTTAGAATTCCCTTTAATACTTTGTCTATATATGCGAATTAGGATAAACTAAGAAACATTTTTTTTATCTATCATTACAAATATTTATTTGTAGAATATAGGTTGCTTCTGCCATATTCTTCAAAAGGAAGTTCTTAGATAACCAAATCTTTAAAGATTACCGCATCGATTTATCATTTCCAATTAGCAACTTTTCATCCACATATAATATTAGGGAGATGAATGTACTCCCACTAATCTTCTTATAAATACAAGGTTCATCTATATTTTTTAAAAAAAATTAAACTCTTTAATTGTTCCATCAAAATGAATGTTCTAATAATGTGATAGTTGGTTAAATCTATAATTGAACTTTTGCAATATACATACTTGATAAGGAAACCTTTTAGATGCAAAACCTTTAGGTTGTGTAATATGCATATTTTTAAAAAAATTCTTATTAAGAAATGTTATTTTGACATGCATTTGTTAGATTTCGTAATCATTGTATGCAACTATAGCCAATAAGATCCTTATATACTAAAGTATTGCTGCTCATGAAAATGTTTCATTAAAATCAACTCCTTATTTTTTATTATAACCTTTGCCCATAATGGATATGATTTCTCTCTATTTATCCAACTTATAAATTTTTGTATTGCTAATCTATTAACCATAACTAAGGTAAGTTCACATTTTGTTAGTGATATGTGTAAAATATACTATATTTTTATTATGATCTTTTAGAAATTTATTCTTGTATTTTTATGTCTTGATAGGATTTGGAATTTAAATTGAATTATATTTTATATTAGGTTTTATTTCAGCACTTCAAATGAAAAGGAATGGATTTGGAGAATATTTGAGTTAATTCGGAGTGACTTTGGCAAAATTTAAGTGAAGGATTCAAAACACAATACTGTGTTGGGGCCATATTGGAAAGAAAATCTAGGGTATTACATTTTAAAATTAGAGATGGCTAAAAACAAAAGGAGGAGATTTTAGGAGCTAAAAAGAAATAATTAGGAGCCAAACTAAAGTAGCTGATCTTAAGGAAAAGAAATTTTGGAAAAAATAATAAGCAAATCCATCAAGATTCATCAAGGACTATAAGAATGATTTCTTTAATTTTTTTCTTTCTTTTTATAATGGTTTTTATTTATTTTATCCTTCACTAATTTAGATGTAGTTCTAGGTAGATAAACCTTAAAACTTAATGTTTTAAACTAATGCTTTGATTTAATGAAAGATTCTTTTTAAGAATTATTAATAATTATATTATGTTGAAATAAAATTTACTTATGTTTTAAATCAATTTTAGATCTAGTATATTGAGATCAAGATATGATATGTACAAATAGGATATGGATAATAAAGGCTGAATAGGTTATTAAAGATAAAATTACATAGGTCAGGATGAAAAATATCATAGTAATTCATACAACAAGTTAATGTATTCTTAGGTTGTTTTGATTAAAAAAAGATTTTGATTAATTCAATTTAAAGACAAGAATTGTATTACTCAGGAGATTATATAATTACAACTTAGGAATTTCTAACATTCTAAGAGTTAGAATTAATCATTAGGTGAGATAAATTCAAATCATTGGAAAGTTTCTAGGTGATTCTTACTTGGATCTTATTTAATAAATGGTTTGAAATCTTATTTATTATTTTTAATCTAAATTAGTTTTTTTTTTACTTTTTTTAAATCAATCATTCACTTTATTAAGTACACTTGCCTATGTATTTTTGTATTGTTTTTTATGTTCATTTTACTTTTATCAAGTTAAATTTTTAGCATTATTGTTGTGAGATGTAATATTAAGAAAACTTTATTTTTATTAGTATAATCACCTTTTTATATTTTTTTTCATTTTAAACCAACCTTTCTTGATTATATAGTATGTGGTTGTATTGTAGAACTAGGTTTTTTATGTTTGAACAGTAGTACTGGAGTATCACTTGAGCCAAATCTAGCGACTGAACTAACATTACTTATAAATATTAGAGAAAGAAACTAAGAGTTCGAATGCAATTACTATTTACAATGATATGATAAAAAAAAATATAATGTGGGATTATGTTAAACCCTCACTAATTAGGACTAAGTCTAGAATAGCAAAGCCAAGACTTAAGTAATCAACTTTGAAATTATGCCAAACAAGATCTAAATGATCTAGAAGTTGGTACAATTTGATGAGTTGCTAGATGAAGATTTCAATGCACACACTGTCCAAGTTTTTAAAAATATATGACAAATTCAAGCTAAATAGAGTTTTAAAAGATGTCCTTCGATTGAGATTATTCCCATTCATAGTAAAGGACTAAGCTAAATCATAGTTTAACTCACTACCTTTTAGATTAATCGTTACTTAAAATAGAATGGTCAAAAAAATTTTGGCCAAATAATTCCCTCTGACATGTACGATAAAGCTTAGGAATGAAATTTTCTTCTTTTAATAGTTAGAGGGTGAGACTTTATATGACACTTATGAGAGAAGGATGGAGCTAATGAGGAAGTGCCTACATCACAATTTTGACTTGGGTATGTAACATTTCACAGTGGGTTAAATTACCTAACCAAATAGCCGATATATGCATCTTTATAGGAGACCATCATCTTTAAGACCCCTAGAGAACTACAAGAATTTATTAAGAGCATTTCCATGAAAACTATTAGTGAAAAAATCTAATACTAAAGTTTGAAAATAGGTGGTATCCATACTATTGACAAAGGGATGACAATAGAGACAAAGTTGGATGCATTGAGTAGAAAATTGATAGCATGAGTGTGGTAGCTTAACTGACGCAAGTAATGAGTGAGACATTTATAGCGAATGACACCTTAATCATTAGTGACAAGTAAACTACAGTTAAGGGAATTAACTTGAGTAAGTTGATTTTGTTGGGAGCAAGTCTCAAAATAGCCCTAATAGCAATACATAAAATCTTGGAGGAACCATATGAATTTCTTATGGAGTAGATAAAGACAATGAAGACCAATGCCCCCTCCCATATTTCCATGACAATAATAGTAGCAAAGGAAACCGAACTTCAAGGATTTATGGCTAAGTTCATTACTACATCTAAAACTCACTTATAAAATCAATATTCCTTTATCTACAACCTAGAAATACAAATTGGACAGGTTTCCAAGCTCATCTCTAAAATGAAGTCAAATACCTTACCTAGCAACATTGACTTTAACCAAAGAGAACAAGTGAACTCGATCACCTTAAGGGAGCTGATGGTTAAGATTAAGGAAAAGAAGAAGCAAACAAATACTTAAGAGAAGAAGGACAAAGAAAAAGAGAAAGAAATAGTTCAAAAAATGAAGAAAAAGCAATTAAAGAATATAAACCACCAAATTGAAAGGAAGATTAGTTTAGAAAGTTTTTAAATTTTTTTAAACAACTTCATATTAATTTACCTTTTATTGAAGTTCTATTGAGATGCTATATTATCCCAAATTTTTAAAAGATCTCATTTTGAACAAGAAGAAACTTAAGGAAATGTTGACAATTGCTATAAGGGGAGAATTGATAGTTGCTTAATTGTTTATATTGTTATGATTACGTTTAGTGAATTTGGCTTGTTTATTTCATAGTTTTTAAAATTGTTGGTACTTAAACTCATTTATATTGGGTTTTTAGGTTAAAATTCACTTATTTGGAGCAAAGGAAATGAATTGGGATAAGTTTGGGGGTAATTTGGAGTTTTTTTGACTAAGTCATGAAGAAGCTAAAAATAACATGATCATTGGACACACCATATTAATGGCTACACGATTTTAGAGAGTTATAGTTCATTAGATATGCTCGTGTCATATGTACACATTCGTGTTTTATGCCTATATGCATATTTTAAGTTTGTATTCGTTTTATATTAGAGAGTTTCACGATTTTTAATCAACACAGTCACCACATAGGCTCATATTGGTGGCTATATATCACCTACAACCAAACTTTTGAACTATAAAAGGCAAAATTAATAGGAAAAGTTATATGATAGGCTTGGAAAACATAAATTGATGGCCTAGGATGACATAGAGAATGAGAAACAAGTAAGAAACCCATTTAAAGTATATTTTTATCGATATAAAGTGGATTTCATCAAGATTAAATGGGATTTCATCATGTTTCTTTTGATTTTCTAGTTTTGCTTTAGTTTGGTGTTATGTCTTCCACGATTAAGAACTAAACTATATTGGTACTTGGATTAGATGAACCCTGGGACAGACCTTGCAGTGATTTAACTTTAATTTAATTTATTCTTTATATTTATTGAGATTTAATTATGTCTTTATTATTCTTAAATTAACATTATTGGCTTGTTAATTCTTGTATGATATAATACGATTGAGATTGAGAAATCCATTGTATGAATAAATCTAGCATAATTGAAAGGATTTAAATTCAAAAATAGAGGTAGATCAACATAAATCTTCCATATTAGAGTCAAATATAATAGTGAAATTCACAAAACAATCAATGCAATTATAAAGTTTTAATTATATAGAGATTTAAATTAATCAACCTAAGGTTAGATGTTAACAGTCTTAAGAAACATATTAGCATAATTGATAAATCTTCACAGTCTAACAAACTTTAGAATAAATTAATTACTGAAATGATGATTTTATGAGAAGTCCTTAGAGGAGTTATATTATAGGTACCACTGTCTTCTTCTTTTTTTTTGAAAATTAATAATAATATTATATTACCTTAGCAAAAGCTATTACATATCTTTGTACAAAAAAAATTTCTAGCTACAATATACAATCTAGTTAACTAGTACACCACTTAACTCACTAGATGCTACAAAAGAAAGCATCATAGCAACCAATTCCTTCTTACTTCATGGCTAACTAACTTGTGTTTGTCATTGGCGATAATGGCCATTCGGACCCAATCTACAATAATTTTTACCAATTGCTGACCACTTATTTCCATACCCTTATAAATTCTTCAATTACAATATCGCTATATGGAGTAAATCATAATATGAAAATCAGTCTTAATAATTATTCCATTTCAATGACCAAGTTTCATACACCTTATGATTAAATTCAACATTTCTATCCACTCAAATGTGTAGCGAGGTAGTTAGCAACATAACCATAAGTCTGCTCCAGATTGCTTTATTATATTGACAATAAAAAAAAGATGGTTCGAACTCTCATTGATTTGCTTGTGAAGGACACAAAGGGGGTTAAAGCCTCAAAACCATCAGTCTTTTGTTTAGATTCAATTCTTTATCACCAACCATGTGAATATCATAACTTTTGGAATTAAAATAACTTTCTAAGTAATTTTTGCCTAGGGTAAGCTATCCACAACATAGACCAGCAACTTGTGATAAGAGTCGTTGTTGAATACACCACTGGAATGAGGCATCCAGACTAATCTATGCTTCCTCGATCGTGTAGTAATATGGGGTAAGTATTTTGTTAGTAGATTAAAACCTCAAAATGTTCCAGCCCATTCACCATTATGAATTAGCATCAATACCCTAGCATTAGAGAGCATGTAGATTGTGGGACTAGAAAGCTCATTTCGTTAAGGACTGAAATTGGTCCAATAATAATGCCAAAATTAGATATCATTGCCATCACCCAACCAATATTTGATGTGGGGATAAATCATATCTTGCATGCTAAACAAATGATTGAAGATCGAAGAAAAGTCCCTAGACTATTGGCTTTGACAGAAATTTCATTATAAAAATGATAGGCATTAACCCATTTGATCTACGATGCTTTTTTATCTGTAAATAGTTGCCAAATCCTCTTGAAAAGCAAGACGTACTGCATTTGAGTGATAGGAATCATCTCAAGTCCCCTTAATTATGGTGGAAGACTTAGATCACACCATTTCACATTGGCTTTCTTTTTATTCTTAGTTTTTCCAGACCATAAAAATGCTTTGAGTATTCGATCCATCTCCTTAATGACCCTTTTAGGAAGAACTAAATGTGTCGATTAATGAATATGTTGGGTTAGCCATGGTTGTATGCATCAAGTGCATGCGGATGCAGTAGAAGTGGCAGAATCAAGATTCCGACACCATGACCAAATCCATAAGATCAAACATGCATGCATAGATATGTATAAAAGAACATGAAATTTAAACCTTTTACCTTGTGTATCCCCTCCTTTCTTAATTCTTCTCCTTGTTTAGGTTGTTGCAAACACCAAACCCTTCCTTGATCACCCAATAACATGCAAAGAAGGAAGATGAAACAATATGTAAGGGTTTTTGAACACCAAACTTGATGGATTCAAGTAGATGTTCAATATAGGAGATAGATCAAGGTTATCTTGCATGCATGTAAGATTTATACAACAATTGCATAAATT
>JANQBM010000002.1:21325384-21351637 GCA_025594535.1 Erythroxylum domingense | reverse complement strand
TGATAGTATTAGGTTGCATAATGTGAAGTGTGTGAATGTGTCAATGGCTTAGATTGAGTGAATTTTTTTTTAATTTTAGACATAGTCTATTGGGTTGGGAACAATTATTAGCTTACGAAATTAGTGAATTAGGGGGCCTTTGGATAATTATACAGCCTAATTAGGACTTAGTAAAAATTTAGCACCCAATAGATTGTCGCATTCATTCATAATTTGAGGCCTTTTAGGTTAAGTAGCTTAATTAGTATCTTTCATAGAAACGAATAGCTAAAAGCAACAAGGTAGGAATAAAAAAAGTTTAATTCAATAAATCACTATTCCGTTGACATTCAGGTTATAAGTAGAGCCAGTAGCCAGTTGAAAACGTGATCTAAATGAGTAACCGAATCGACATGCATCACAAATGTGTGCCTTCGCGTAAAAAGGCTATAATGACGTTTTAACCAAGCTGTTAATAATTGACTTAGTCGAGTAACCAGATCGACATTCATCACAAATGTTTGCTTCTGAGTAAAAGGCTAAGTCCTGAAAAAAATTGTGTTTAAATAAAAACCTACCGAACTTGTATTAGGCTTGAAGCTTCATGGAACTATACCTAGGAATAGTTACAGAGCCTGAGGGACCGAAAAATTATTAATGTGTGTGCACAATTGAAAAAGGTAAATAGATTAACACTTGGTCTTGAGTTAGTTGTATATTTAGTTCAAAGTCCCTAGACACATGTTTTGCATGTTAATGATTTGACACAACCGAGTGATTGTGTTCGAGATTAAATTAATTTCATGAAGATCGAAGCCATTGTCTTATTATTGCATTGTGTGTTTTGTATTTTGTGTGTTGTTATTTTGTTTGCTTGAGGAAAACCAAACATTTAAGTGGGGGATATTGATAGTAGTGTTTTGTATGATGTTTTAGGATTTAATTTGTTATGCATTTTGTGTAAATTGAGTGTTGAGCAGGCATTTAGGGTTTAATTAGATTAGTTTTTATGTTTAAGTGTTTTATTGCGTTAATCTAAATCTTTGAGCTTAAATTGTATATATTTTGAAGTACCTTGATGTGTGTACTAGTGTTGCAAGATAAACAGGGAAGAACGATGAAGATTTGAAGAGTTTCGGGCTAAAAGACATAGGCCACGATTATGCACAGTGGCCACGATCGTGACAGAAGAGGAGGAGCCAGTAGCAGCCAGGCCACGATCGTGCATCATGGGTCACGATCGTGCACATCCAGGCCACGATCATGACAAAAAGGTTAAACAGTAGGCCACAATCATGGCAGGCAAGGCTACGATTGTGCCCTACGTCGGGCTGACAGAAAACTTAAATTTTGGGTGATTTTTCAGACCGTTTCAACCCCAAGTTTGACCTAGGGCTATTATAGGATAAATAGAACAATACCTAGTAGCCGCCGGATAGAAGGGAGAGAGCTAAGAACTGCAAAAAGAGAGAGACTCTGCCGAAAATCCAAGGGAAAACCTAGTTAGAGATTAATTGATCAAGGAAGAAGATGAAGGAAGAGAGGCACAGAGACACGCTTGACGCAACGTACTTCCTGGAACATGTGGTTTCCCACAGTCGTGACTCCGAGATCCATTCCCAAAGTATATTCTAGTCGTTATTTCGATTTCAATGATTTATGGAGTCTTGAGATTGAATAGAGATATTTGTCGTTGAATCAATGTTAATAATTTTATCTAAACTCACCTTTGGGTTTATTTATTCTTGAGATTAATAAGATTGATTTGATTGTGTTTTATTTTGATTTTATTTAATTCGATTCTTCATAACTGGGCAATAAACTAAAAGGGTAAACTGGTAAAAATCATCAATTTAGGTTAACGAGAGTTAGGTAAATCGATAGGTAGAGAATTGAATCAAATCGATAGAGTCGTGTAACGAGAGATTGAGCACATATTCCCGGTAGGTTAATAGACAGCAGTAGAACTAATTTAAGTTTTTGATAAATTGCGGATCGAGAGATCGCAATTTTCACAATTTGAATTAGGGAATATTAATTAAGGTTAAAAATTATAACTCGAGAGAGAGTAATTCAACCTAGAATCGTTTAGGCCCGTTAAATCGGAAATTTCATAATTGGATAGATTTTCTTTAATTTCGAATAAATTCTCCCTTTATCTCAATTGGTCACTTCTAGGTTGAATTTCAAATTATTTATGTGAGTTTGCTTCTGTTTGTTCTTTTGGTGATTTAAATATTCATAATTAATTATTGATTACTTTTAATTTTCGCAGTAGTTGTTTAATTAGGTTTTGCGAACTTAGCTGCCTTTAAATTTTTAGGACTAGTTTCCTTCCTCGTGGGATTGACACCTTAGGTACTGCGCGAACGATTCATTCGCTTGCAGTAATTACCAAAGTTAAAAATTAGTAAAACTTACAGCGTGTAACCTTGAGCGAACAATCCTCCATACCCTCCATTTAGTAGAGGAATGAAACTTATTCCTTAGTAGTGGCTCTTTTTTAAAATATTTTTAATACTAATTAAATACAATTAATTAATTACAATATAATTAATTAATTACAATAATTAATCAAATTATAATTCATTAATTAATTAAAATATTGTAATTAATTAATTAATTAAAATATAATTAATTAATTAATTAAATATAATTAATTAATTAAAATATAATTAATTGAATTAATATAATTAATTATATTATAATTAAATAAAATATAATTAATTAATTAATTACAATTTAATTAATTAAAATATAATTCATTTATTAATTAAATTATAATTAATTACAATATAATTAATTAAAATATTATTATTAATTAATTAATTAAAATATAACTAATTAAAATATAATTATTCATTAATTAGAATATTATAATTAATTACAATATAATTAATTAAAATATTATTCATTCATTAATTAAAATATTGTAAATAATTAATTAATTAAAATATAATAAATTTGTTAAAATATAATAAATTACAATATTATTAATTAATTAATTAATTAATTAATTACAGTATAATTAATTGAAATATAATTCATTCATTAATTAAAATAGCGTAATTAATTAATTACAATATTTTAATTAATCAATATATTGTAATTAATTAATTACAATATAATTAATTAAAATACAACAAATTTTTATTTCTCAATATTTTTTAAAAACCAACCACTATTAATGGTAATGATAATTATTCATTCCTCTTAGCTAACCGTCATAATTGTAATGATAATATTCATTCTCATTCTTCTTACTATTTTTCCATATAAACCAACCACTCCCTTAGGCTATGGACTACGTAATGTCTTATTTTTTGGTAATTATCAAGATGTATATATTCTGCATACAACACAAAACAAAGTATGAATCGACCATCGTGCATTTAATTACTTTGATTATTTTTTATTCAACTTGCATTTCATACTGAAAACTAAGTATAGGAGTATTTAATTAATTAAAATTTAATTAATTAGTTAATTAGTTAAAGTATAATTAATTAAAATATAATTCATACATTAATTAAAATATTGTAATTAATTAATTACAATATAATTAATTAATTAACTAAATTATAAAAAAATTATTTCTCAATTTTTTTACAAACCAACTACTATCAATGGTAATGTTAATTAATTAAAATATAATAAATTTTTATTTCTCAATTTTTTTACAAACCAACCACTATCAATGTTAATAGTAATCATTCATTCCTCTTAATCGACCATCATAATTATAATGATAATATCCATTCTCATTTCTCACTATATTCATTCTTATTCCTATTACCATTCCTCCATACGAACCAACTGCCCCTTAGGCTATGGACTACGTAATGTCATATTTTTCAGTAATTACCAAGATGTATATATTCTGCATACAACACGAAACAAAGTATGAATCGACCATCATGCATTTAGTTACTCTAATTATTTTTTATTCGACTTGCATTTCATACTGAAAACCAAGTGTAGGAGTATTCAAGGTTTTTACTGTTAAATTTGCTGTGTACACAAATAAATCAATCTTCCTTTTCAATAACAAACAAATCGTATCATAGTACAATCCAATTTGAAACTCTAGTACCCTAGCAAGATACAACTCAATTTTCTAGAAGCACAAATCCAATTTGAAACTCTATTAAAACAAATTGGATTTGTGCTTTCGAAACCTTAGCATAATACAAGTCAATTTTCTGGAAGTACAAATCCAATTTGAAATCCTAGTACAACAAATTGGATTTGGATTTTACTTTCGGAACCCTAGCGTAATCTAAGTTGAAATCCTAGTACAATAACACACCATTTCATACCCTAGTCAGACTTGAAACCTTAGTACAACAACACACTTTTTTATAAAAAAACTGAAACGGAGTGGAAAGAACAACACAGACAGAGAGAGAATCAATCGTACCCTAGTCGGTGCCACAGGAAGGTCGGTGCCACAGGAATTTTGGTGATGAAATCTTCAGTTTTTACCTAATGACAAAATCACTTTACCTAACGACAAAATCACTTTACCCACGCACGAAATCACAGAGAACTCTTTTTGGTATGATGGAGCAAATAACTTTACCATAGAAGAAGCGCCAATACACAAATTCATTCTCTTATGAACGTTGGGAGATTTGGGGGATTTTAGGTTACAGATTAGGGAATTCAGAGTAAGAGTTTTAAGCTTTGCTCGATAGAGAAGAGATGGAGAAAAGAGAGAGAAGGGAGGGATATCTAATCCATGCTTTTTTATCTTAAAGGTATAGATGAAATTTTGAACAGTCATTTCAATCTTTTGATTCAGATAAATTCCAAAAAATCCTCCGGCACTTCAGTTTATCGATCGGTTTGAGAAGGTGTGGAGGGAAGAACCAGCATGGCTGGGGATTTGCTGCATTCCGCCATAACTTCGAGAATAAATCAAGTTTAGTTGAAACGACGTCATTTTATTTTCAAAACGAAATAATGTTGTTTCGCTAATCAGACAATCTTCTCCCAAACCAGTTGAGGTGTCTGATTAGTGAGGAGCGTTAACACGTAGCTGCGCTATGTTAGCACAGATAACGATGAGATTAACATCGAGCTAGTATTAAAAAAAATTAAAAGTTTAGACATTTTATTATTACTTTTTAAAGTTCAAGCTATAATTAAAATTTTGAAAAAAGTTTGAGCTTTTTCTAGTAATTAACCATATTTTTAAAACTAAATTACCAACATTGTCTCCCTCATCTACCTAAAATTCATAGAGGTATGGTTATCTTTATTCGATTAAACTACATATAGTAATAATGGTTGGAGACAGTCTTTACGACTGATCGTGATGAGTTAGGAAGTGCCCACGGAAGCTTACTACAAAAGTAAATGCCGTTAATGTCCAGTTACCTGATAACAGCGTTTCAACCTCCAAGTAGTTTTGGAAGTAAATTCAAGTGTTTTATAAAGAATTGTTGTTAAGTTACAGGAAAACTGCACCAAAGTTGATCACGTGTGCAACAAATTTCTTAAGCTTTGGGTCGATATGTAACAAAATTAATAGGCCGTTTGAGAGCAGATCAACTGCTCAATTAACTATTTTTATTATATTTTATTACATTTTATTCACATATTTATCCTGATAAATATATGATAAAAGTTAAAATAGATCGGAATAGAGTTAAAAAACCATTTTTGACGTTTTTGACGATTTTTGACGAGAGAATCTGGTGTGTCTTTCGTTTGGCCCATTGGTGAAATCTGGTTTTCTATATCATTTCTCCATTTCCCAAGACTATTGAAGTTGAAGCAGATAGAGAAACCATCATTTCATGTACAATGCCTATTTATTATTAGTTGTCGGAGCAGAACAACATCCAAGACAAGACAACCATGCCAGTGTTCAAGGCCGCATTCAACGCCTACTCTGTCAAGTTCAGTCCTTGCTACGAGTCCCGACTCGCCGTCGCCACGGCCCAGAACTTTGGCATACTGGGCAACGGCCGTGTCCACGTGCTCTCCATGCCACCCACCCCCTCCGGTCCGCTTTCCGACCTCGTCTCCTTCGACACTGCCGACGGCGTCTACGATCTCGCCTGGTCCGAGTCCCACGACTCTCTCCTCGTTGCGGCCGTCGCCGACGGCTCCGTCAAGCTCTTCGACACGGCCATCCCCCCAACCCAAAACCCTCTCCGGTCCTTCCACGAGCACGCACGTGAAGTCCACTCCGTCGACTACAATCCTACGCGCCGCGACTCCTTTATCACGGCCTCGTGGGACGATACCCTCAAGTTATGGACTTTGGACAGACCCGCCAGCATTCGGACCTTCAAGGAGCATGCCTACTGCGTGTACTCTGCTGCCTGGAATCCCCGACACACCGACGTGTTCGCGTCGGCGTCCGGCGATTGTACGGTTAGAATCTGGGACGTCCGCGAACCGGGTTCTACGATGATAATACCGGCTCACGATTTTGAGATTTTGTCTTGTGATTGGAACAAATATGATGATTGTTGTTTTGCAACGGGCTCGGTGGATAAGAGCATAAAGGTGTGGGATGTTAGAAACTATAGAGCTCCGGTTTCGGTGTTGAATGGACATCGGTATGCAGTTCGAAGAGTGAAGTTCTCGCCCCATCATCGGAATTTAATTTTGTCATGTTCTTATGATATGACTGTCTGTATGTGGGATTACCTGGTGGAGGATGCTTTGGTTGGGAGATATGATCATCACACGGAGTTTGCTGTTGGAATTGATATGAGTGTGCTTGTCGAAGGGTTGTTGGCGAGTACGGGATGGGACGAGATGGTTTTCGTGTGGCAAGATGGGACTGATCCTAGAGCAGGTTGAGAGAGGCAAGTGCTCTTTGTTTGGTATAGTTTGTTGTATTTTTCAGATAAAAGTTGCGATTTTTATGGTATAGGGAAATGTTTGACGACTGATGGGTATCATTAGTAACTGTTTTGAAATTTCTTGATCACAAGTTTCTGAGGAATAACATGATCCCTCTGTATTCTTTTTTCTTTTAGACACCAAATAAATTGGTTTACACTGATATGTGCTCCCATGAAGAGTGAAAACTTTTAACTTCTGACAAAATGCTTTATGCTGTTTCATTACAAGCGTCTTGTTTCTTATACAAATTGGATAACTTTACAAATTGGATAACTTGTCTTCTCTCCAAGTTCAATATTTGGAAGTTGGGGCTGGGGATCAGTGTGATGCTTTTAAATTTTCTTTGTCGTTATGTGAGATCCACTCTGCCATTCCATTTTTATATGGTCATTTTCATGTGATTGTTTTGGTAGTATCCATTGTTGCTACTGCAACAACTCCATTCAATCATGTGAAGGCGATATGTGGACTATGGTCTATTTTAGCATTGTTGGACATGCTAATGATCCACTAAATATGGTAGATAATCCAGATTCAAGAGAGTCAGAAGCAATTTCGTAGGTATTATGCGAGTTATTCTTCTGTTGATTATCCTTTGACCTTGCATAGGGAAGTCTTAACTTCATAACAGGAAATTGAAAGTTATGTAAAGCTGATTGAGCTTAGCAATAAAAGGTTATACTTATTAGTATGTATATTGGTAGATGAAGGAACATGAGAAAACAAGTTGGTATTGGTTTCACACTTGGACTTAACTTGCTCCGTATATAATATCAATACCCTAGAGTTTCATCAAATTAGATTGTACAAATTTGGGAATGTATGGCTTAACTTTCAAAGAGAGGAGATGATTTCTCAATGAAAGAAAAAGGGTGAGTGAGTGTTGCTTGTGTGCGAGATAGACAAAATCCTTAGATTAGGGTAAAATTTTCAGGTTATGGCTAATAGTTTCTTCTTGGTAGAGTTGGTATATTCATTAAATTGATGATACATCCAGAATAGCTTTGTTTCCTAAGCAAGCTGCAGTGAAAGACCTGTGGAGTGATGACTTTCTAAACACATCATGTTCTTGTTGCTATTCAGCCATGCATCTTTTGTACCGCCCTCATCCTTTGCACCATTTTGCTATATCAACAACTTGTGGATACTTTTTCACTTTTCCTGGAGATGTCTTTGTTATGCTGATCAACAATTGAAGCAGAACAAAAGTTATTCCATCCAATAGAAGTTTTGTTGGATAATTCTTTTAGATTAGTTAGCTTTGGAGATTATCTTCTAGGAGATAAGTTTATCTTCTAGTAGATAAGATAAGATATACTATAGATTGGATAAGTTAGTATATACAAAAAATCTAGTAGTTTAGTAGTATTAGAATAGGTTATACTCGTGTATAAATTACATATAATCAGAGAAATAAAGTAGTTTTTCTTCTAATTTTTCTATACCTCTTGTTTCATGGTATCAGAGCTACCGATTTTGGTAGCCTCATTTTTTCCAGCCACATCATGGTTGTAGTTCAAACAACCTTCGGTTCCTTTGATGAGTCCCAAACCTCATCCCAAACACATAGTTACGTAAGACCTTCAGCCCAAAGTCCATCTCCTCCTATTGATAATCTTTCGTTGCAAATCACGCAACATAGATCAAATGGAATGAATTTCCGAGAATGGTCCCAATCCGTCATGCTTGTAATCAAAGGAAGAGGCAAGGTTGGATATCTAGCAGGGGCAATTCCTCAACCACATGAAGCAGCAATCACTTACGGTGCTTGGGAGCTGAGAATTCTATTGTCATGGCTTGGCTTATAAATTCAATGGAGCCAAAAATAGGAAGAACCTACCTATTTGTAGCTGTGCAAGAAGTATATTTTGATTTGGAAAACACTTCTCAATGCTTTGAAATCAGATCAAAAATTAGAAATACTCACCAAGTTAATATGTCTGTTATTGAGTATTATAACTTACTCGCTAAATTATGGCAGGAGATGGATCTATTTTATGCCGAGTAGTATGAAAAATTATTGCAGAAGGAGAGAGTTTTTGATTTCTTGCAAGGACTTAATGTTGGACTTGATGAAGTGCGAGGAAGGTTACTTGGTTTAAAACCATTGCCATCAATCCAAGAAACGTTTGCTGAGGTTCGTAGGGAAGAGAGTAGGAAAACGGTCATGCTTACCTCACACACTTCTGAACAAACCTCTAAAGGCTCGGCTTTAGTGGCAAACTCTCGAAAGGAGTCTACTTACCAAACCCGAGAGCAAGAAACCAAGAACAAGCAGTGGTGTGACCACTGTGATAAGCCCTACCACACCCGTGAGACCTGCTGGAAATTACATGGGAAACTAGCAGATTGGAAACCTAAAAGCCAAAGAGTTCAACAAAAATGTGAAGCAACACATGTAGCAGAATCCGATATCAGCAAATCCACAAGGCTAAACCTGTCCCCCCAGCAGATTGAAACTCTTGAATAAGACAAAAATTGCAACTGAGAAAGACTCACATGACCAACAAATCTCTATTGCAACACTAGTACATAAAGTTAACCTGTATCAATCATTATTATCAAAGTCCCTAAGTCACGTTCTCTAGATTATGGGCACAGGTGCTTCAGACCACATGACTGGGTCTTTGAATGTCTTTGAAAAATATGAGCCATGCAACCAGAAAGTTAATGTTTGGGTCGCAAATGGAAAAGGGTCACTAGCTATTGGTCAAGGGAGAGTTTGTTTGCCAAAACTGACATTAAATATTGTTCTCTATGTGCCTAACTTAACTTATAATCTACTATCTGTTAGCCAATTAACCAAGGACATGGTCTGGGTTGTGGATGGAAAAGGGTCACCAGCTATTGGTCAAGAGAGAGTTTGTTTGCCAAAACTGACATTAAATATTGTTCTCTATGTGCCTAAATTAACTTATAATCTACTATCTGTCAGTCAATTAACCAAGGACATGGACTGTATTTTGACGTTCTTTCCATATCATTGTGAATTTCAGGACCGGTGTTTGGGGAAGATGATTGGCAATGCCAAGGAGAAAGATGGACTTTACTACTTCTCGGGATAGAGTACTCCTACTGAATCCAAATACTACATAGGATTTTCCTTTTAGTTATGTCAAATTCTGATGTTATGTTATGGCATCGACACCTTGGTCATCCCAATTTCCCATATTTGAAAATCTTATATGGAAACCTTTTCATCAATAAAGATCATATTTCTTTATATTGTGAGCAATGTGTCCTTGCAAAACAAAGCAAAAATACTTATCCCATACACTCATACATACCCTCAAAACCTTTACAATTAATTTATAGTGATATCTGGGGTCCCGCTAGAGTTACAAGTCTAACCGGTATTCGTTGGTTTATCAGTTTCATTGATGATCATACAAGGGTATGTTGGGTATATCTAATGAAAGACAAATCTGAAGCCTATCATATCTTTAAATAATTCCACAAACTCATCCAAAATGTATTCCAGACCTCTATTCAAGTAGAACGTACAGACAATGGAAGAGAATATTTTTCAACTAATTTTATTCAATATCTCAGTGAAAATGGGATCATTCACCAGAGCTCTTGTGCTTATACCCCACAACAAAATGAGATAGCGGAGAGAAAGAATAGTCATCTTTAGATGTAGCCTAATCTATGAAGTTTACCAACTTTGTTCCAAATTCCTATTGGAGAGAGGCCATTCTAACTGCCTCATACTTGATAAATAGTCATCTTTCAAAAACTCTTCAATTCTGAACTCTATTTGGTGTTCTTCTAGAACAATTTCTTCACATTAAGCTCCTTAATTCTCTTTCTCCTAAAGTCTTTGAGTATACTGTTTTCGTACATAACAATCAACCTAATAGAAGCAAACTTGACCCATGAGCTATTAAACGTGTGTTTGTTGGGTACTCTCCCACTCAAAAGGGTTATAAGTGTCTCTCACTTTCTACAAACAAATTCTTTGTTTCATATGATGTCACTTTTTTCAAAAAACAACCATACTTCACCAATACCTCTCTTCAGAGGGAGACATCCCATGAAGAGATTTATTGGGACCCAAGCATTTCACTTCTTATCTCACAAACCTTCCCACAAAACCTACAAACACCTCAAACGCCTACCATTGAACCTGATACTGTCCAGTCCAATTCAGTAGGAGAACCAATTCTTGAAAAACCAACCTTAGTGTATTCTCAAAGGCTTAAAGCTCCTCAACAAGGCCAATCATTGGACTAGCAACTGGCTCCTAGAGAGACTATGGTAAGTGACTTAGATGTGCCAATTGCACTACGAAAGGGGGTAAGATCACGTACTAAATATCCTATTTCAGATTATGTGACTTACTCAAAGTAATCTTCAAAGTTTAAAGCTTCCAGTACTAAGCTTGACATTGTAAGAATTCCAATAAATGTGCATGATGCATTCCAAGAACCTAAGTGGAAGGAAGCTGTACTTGAAGAAATGAAAGCTTTACGTGATAATAAAACATGGGAGATTGTGGATCTACCCGAAGGAAAAAAGGTGGTTGGTAGCAAGTGGGTGCTCACTGTGAAGTGTAAGGCAGATGGAGAGATTGAAAGGTATAAGCCTAGATTAGTGGCTCAAGGCTTTACACAAGCCTATGGAATAAATTATGAGGAGACATTTGCTCCAGTTGCAAAGTTGAACACAATTAGCGTCCTTCTATCTTTGGCTGCAAATTTGGATTGGGAACTCCATCAACTCGACGTTAAAAATGCCTTCCTAAATGGTACATTAGATGAGGAAATATATATGAGGATACTACCAGGTTTTGAAATCGAAGAAGGGGAAGAGTTTGCAAATTAAAATAATCCTTATACAGCCTCAAATGGTCTCCACGAGCATGGTTTAAGAGGTTCAATGACATTGTTTGCAGGTTTGGATACAAACAGGGACAAGTTGATCACACAATGTTTATGAAGTGTGGAAAAAATGGAAGAAATCCATCTTGATTGTGTATGTGGACAATATTATAATCACAGGTGATGACACTAGTGAGATCAATGATCTTAAACAAAAATTGAGGCTGGAATTTAGGGTAAAAGACCTCAGAGCATTTAGACACTTTCTTGGAATGGAGATTGCTAGGAGTAAGGAAGGTATTTTGATATCTCCACGAAAATACATTCTTGATTTACTGGAGGAAACAGGAAAGATGGGTTGCAAACCTATGGGAACTCCACTGGAGAGAAACTAGAAATTTAAGAAAAATGAAGAAGATCCTCCTGTTGACAAAGGAAGATACCAAAGGTTAGTAGGAAAATTTATCTATTTGTCACAAACCAGACCAAATATTACTTATTTTGTGAGTATTGTTAGCCAATTTATGCACTCTCCAACTCAAAGACATTTAGAGGCAGTCAACCATATTATGAGATATCTCAAAGGCAATCCAGGTAGAGGATTAATATTTCGGATGCAAATTGGGTTGGTTGTATTGAAGACAGTAGGTCAACATCAGGTTATCGTACTAAACTATGGGGGAATCTTGTCACATGGAGAAGCAAGAAGCAGTCCATAATAGCAAGAAGCAGTGCAGAAGCAGAGTTTAGGACAATTGCACAAGGAATTTGTGAAGTTATTTAGTTAGAGAGGTTAATGCAGGACCTACAGGTCACCATTTCGTCTCTCACCAAAGTCTTTAGTGATAGTAAATCAGCCATCAGTATGGTGAAGAATCCAGTTCAACATGATGGAACAAAACATGTTAGAATTGACAGGAGCTTTATCAAATGTGAAATAGAAGAAGGGGGTATTGATCTATGCTATGTCCTTATTGAAGCACAGGAAGCTAATATCTTTACAAAGATCATGCTTACTCCTAGATTTGAGACAATTCTAAGCAAGTCGGGAATTATAAATAGCTATTCCTCAACTTGAGGGGAAGTATTGGATAATTATTTTAGATAAGTTTAGTTAGCTTAGGAGATTATCTTTTAGGAGATGAGTTTATCTTCTAGTAGATAAGATAAGATATACTATAGATTGGATAAGTTAGTATATACAAAAAATCTAGTAGTTTAGTGGTATTAGATTAGGCTATACTCATGTATAAATTACATATAATCAGATAAATAAAGTAGTTTTTCTTTTGATTTTTCTATACCCTCTTGTTTCAAGTTTAACTCATTGACGATGATTAGTACCATCGTAGGACTCTCGATTTTTGATCAAGAAATTCTTTATGCTTTTTCCTCATAACTGGCTTGTTACTGGGTCACCTGTTTTCTTATCAAATTTCTCATTTGAAAGTTGAGGATTGATGTGATGCTTTTGAATTTTCCTTTGTGGTTGAGTTTGCCATGAGATTCCTTTCTGCCATAACATCTCAATATGATCACTTGCATTCCATCTGTTTGTTCTTATTAGTTTGCGCCAGAACTGAACCAAATAGTAGACACAATCATTGTTGTTTGTAGAATTTTTAGCTTCATCAGGTATATTTAAGTAAGCTACAAAATGTGATAGAGAATCAAGGCCGTCGGTGACAATTGATACTCGTTATGCTTGTTAGAAGTGGGTAGAACGAGTAGAGAATATGCGTAATCAAAAATTGATAGAAGTAAAGAAAACAGGGGACTTCTCACTTAGTGTTGAGCCTAGAAATTAGTTTTAACATTTTAGGAATTATTCTTAACTAAAGATTTACTTTTGGATGAAAAAAAAAAGTCTCACTCTTTCATATAAAAATGTTAAATTTTCTTAACAATCAACCGCCTATAAAATTTAGCATACAGTATAACTCTATAGATGGAGGAAAAGAATCCTTTGTACCGTTTTATCAATTCCAACTCTGTGCCAAGCATTATCATCCACAAAACTCATTTATTATAAAGCTTGTGGACTTGGTTGCTTGGCACAAGGTTGGAATTGGGAAAACGGTACAGAGGATTCGGCTCCAATGAAGGGGAGATGATGGTACACCAAACGTTACTCATAATGATTAAATCATGAAGTAAGCGTCTAGTCTACTTGAGACACCACTTTTCCAGAATGATCAATGGCAGCTTCAGAGTCAAACCTTGGAGACCAGGCTAACACGGGTTTCACTTCCTTTCAGTGCTATAGGTAGGCCGTGTCGAAAAGCTTCAGTCTTTGGCTTAGTACTTGATTTGGGATTTTTATGAACAGGGTTTATTTGATATCATTCAATATGGTCTTTCAGTTGCTTAAGTCGTAAAAGACAAAATCAAGCTGGATGACAGAACAAAGAAACCGTTTCATCAGCTAAGAACGTTTATGGTGGTTCATTTCCAGGTTGCTCTTGTAAGTTTTAAGTCGTGTGAAATGTATAACTCTGGCCTTAATTAGGGCTATAACAAGAGTCCAGTGCTGTTCTGTCTAGTTTTTCCAGGGGGAAAGTGGGTTGTGCGGCAAGAACTAACGAACAGTGTAGACCAATTCAACGCTATTTTTACATCTTAAATTAGGCAAGTGAATCTTAGAACACACAATTCGAACACCCCCCAAGTCTCTCTTCAATTGTGCCAAAAACTCGTCTATTCTCATTTTATAATCCTGCAATCCCAAGTTACAATATATAAATGATGTTTTGTCCGTAAAATAGCAGGAGAAAAGGGAATGCATAGACCTCGTGTGAAAAATAAAGAAGATCACAATTGGTTGAAAAGTACGTCTATGCAACTTAATGGATCAATTTTTGATTGTTTAGTCTTATTCAAATATAAATGTTAAACTTAAATCTAAATCCTCTGATCTTTATGTATTTAAATATTAAAAATTAACTTATATTAGTAAGGTCATAACTCAAAATCTCGGAATTTGAACGTATCAAACAACCAATGCTTGATACATTTTATTTGTGAGTACCGAACTCTCATTTTGGAATTATTGTGAAGTTTGGCTTCCCAACTTTTATCCATACATTGATTTTCACTTTCAAAGACTGCGTCCATAGATAGAGACTTTTGTCCTTACTTTGATGACTTGACCAATCATTTATTTGCTTCATTGATGTTATGTAGCGATAAGTTACTTCTCATGCAGACATTATATTTAGTCATAAAAGAAAGGACTGATAATTTTAAGTTCGAATTTTTGGTTCATTATATTTAGTCATAAAAGAAAGGACTGATAATTTTAAGTTCGAATTTTTGGTTTACTATAAGATTTTCAATGGCAGTTTATGATAAATTTTGAAGAAATCAACAATTCTTTCACTAGCTTATTTGAATATTTTCTTAATCATAACAGTGGAAATAATGAATCCATATATATTTGACCTTATTTGTGCTTCAAATGGGACAATACGGCATCATACTCGACACAGATAAGGAATTAATGTTATGAATATCGTATAGGCCCTGATATTGGATTGAGTATTAGTACGTTACTGTGTAGGTATCTGTAAATATCAGGTATTGTTTCAACTAATTTTTTAAATTTATAAAATTGTTCCTTAATTTTTTAAAATTTGTAAAATATTCTATTAGTATATTATTCTTGATACTTTATAATTTTACATCAACCATGTCTTTAAAAAACATAATAATAAAATTTTAAAATAGCATCAATTTATTTATTTTTATTAACATTAATTTTCAGATGTTTTACATATAAATAATAATCATTATTAATATGAAAAAAGATAGTCATCATACAATGTAAAATTAAAAACAATACAAAGTATTTAAAATATTACAATTTCATCACATAATAAATAATTATTATATCAAAACAATAAATATCCTTAACTCTCTAATTATTATAATTTACAACAAAAATTTGTGAAGAAGAAATAATCAAGTAGAAGTGAAACATGAAACAAAAACATTTACAATTACATTGCATATATAGAATTTAATATATATATCAAATATAAGAAAAATTAAAAGAAGAGGAGAAACAAAAATCTGGAACTACATTTAATTGTTTAGGGGAGATACCCACTATAACTGCACTAACCCTAATTATCATTTGGTTCAAAATTTTCATCATTAAGAGCAATCTCGACATCATCATCATTCAAATTCAAATCACCAAATGGCATGTTAATGCTTTTTCATCTAAGATTATCTTCCAAGTCACTCAAATCTACCAAACCCAGTTCCTCATAAACTCAATATGCCAAAAGATCGATATTATCAATACAAATTGGTTCTACTAAACTACTTATTCTATTAAGAATCCTATTAAAAATAAAATTTAATTATTAAAAAATTATAAAAAATTGTATATAAATTAATACTGATAATACCATATCTTTCCCAAGCTTTAAATTATAACGAACAAAGACTAAGTCATTTAATCTCTTGTGCTCTAATATATTCCTTTTCTTGGAACAAATGAATTCAAATGTGCTTTAGTTCCTTTCATAACCTGCTACACTCACACATTGACTTAGAATTCGAATTGTAAATCTTTGCAATTTTAGAATACCAGTTCCGAATTGATCCCACCATAAAACTATATGTTGTAAGATAACAAAAGTAACATTATAAACAAAATAAAGTGATAATTAATTTTCAACAAGTAAAAAAAGTGGAAAAATATATACATGGAGAAAGTTTTGCTCTTTGTCGAATAGAAATTGACATCCTAAAATCTCTAGAGGACTGTTTATGAAGCTCCATTTGTGAGCTTAGGAGGTCTTACATCATCTTATGGGCAACAACTATTATAATAGTTAATAGCATTCCCCTATTAACTTTTACTTTTTTTGTAAAACTTTATCTGAAATAGACAATAGGATTAAAAAATGCCCCAGCTGCAAACAACGGAGAGTAAAGTTACCTTTCCCATATATCATTGATGGCTGCAAAATAAGATGTGCACAAAGAAGACCTATTTTTCATATTGGTCTTGATTGCTTCCTTCGCCCTCTCCATGACATCAAAAACATAACTCATTGTTGCCTTTCATTACTATCAGGCAAATGAATCACCCTCACTAAAGGCTCACAAACTCGAATAACAAATTAGTATTGGGACCAAAATTTAGTATCTTCAAGTATAAGTTTGGAAACCTCCAATATAGCATTAGATTTAACATGTTGAGATGCAACTCACTTATCACTTGTAAACATCTATCTTAACTCTTTCTTCATCATAACAAAACATTGAAGTGATAAGAAATTCTTTGAAAATCTTGTAACAAAAGGATGACATAAATTCCTATTCTTTTTAAAATCATTTCTTATTAAATTCAAGACCCATGCACGATTATAGATGAACTTGAAGACCTTTTTGGCTTTCTACATAGTCTCATAAATAATAGGAAAATACCTAGCTTCCCGTATATTTTCTAGCATTAAGTCAATGCAATGGGTATCATAAGGAGTCCAAAAAAAAATTGTACTTGCTTTGTAACCTTCTTCTTACTTCTTTATTAGAGAAATCATTATTAGTAATAAACTAAACAATATTTTATAGTCCTACTTCATTCACAACTGCACTGAATATCTCAAGTAAAATAATATTCCTAACAAGGCCAGATGCATTAATAGACTTTAAAACATTGAGTCCTTTGCAAAATTAACTAAAAAATTAATAATAGACTCATATCTTCTATTTGTTCAACCATCACACATGATTGAACACCCATAAGTAGCCCAATGAATTCTTCTTTCTTCCAAATAACTTTTAATTTCAAAAACTAAGCAATTCTAAAAGTTTACCTCTGTAATCATCAATAAAAGGAGCTTTGTATCCTTAGTCGTAAGAGGCTATAACATCTACCATAGGCTGATAATAATAACATTGGGAAGCATTGAATGTTGCATCTGTATCATATCACGATCTAGCTATTGTCATATCTACATTGTGAGTAGTTACATGACACTACGAATTGAAGATTGAGCTTTAGGAGTTGTTAGTGATGCAAAAAAATTCGTCATTTGCCTTCATCTTTTCCTAATATCAGGTCCATATGTAACATTCACTTCTTGCTGGGAATGAACACTACCATTACCACATTTAACATTTTGACTATCATCATGAATACCAACAAATGAACTTCTACAACTAATTTCATAATTCAATATATCCCTTCTATCTTTCTCGTTTTGATATTCTTTAAGCAAAGTTTTCATTTGCCACTTCACATCATGCCTTTCTTTTTACAAGGTTCCACATCTCCTTTAACCAACTAATGCTTCTTTAATCGAGTGATTCCTTTACTTTTCAAATGTTTATTACAAAATAAGCAAATATTATGATTCTTTATAGCAGGGATCAGTGCAGCATGAACACAAGCTAGATCATTGTATTTTCTTGAAGTGGTTAGATGTTCATGAGTACTTGAACTTTCTTCATTTATCTATAAAAATAAGTGAACACATATGTCAAAATAAAGAACACATAATTTTATTATCAACTACTATCACAAAATATGCATTGTTTAACTCAAAAGTCCAAACTAACACAATTACACATTATGCATGTCCATCTTATACAATATAACTCATTTTATATGATTACATCATACACAATTCAATTTTATTCAACACAATTCAATTTTGTCCAATATAATTCACTAATAAGTCAAAAACCAAAAATTCAGGTATTTAACATACACAATTACACAATTTGGTGTCCATCTTATATAATATAACTCATTTTGTATGATTACATCATACACAATTCAATTTCATCTAACAAAATTCAATTTTATCCAACATAATTCACCAATAAGCCAAAAATTAACAATTCACGTATTCAACATACATAATTATACAATACACATATCCATTTTATATAATATAACTCATTTTGTATGATTAAATCATACACAATTTAATTTTATCCAACACAATTCACCATAAGTCAAAAACTGACAATTCAAATATTCAATATACATAATAACACAATACACCTAATAGTCATCAACTTGAATACATTTGAAGACAAGTATAAAAAATTACATGCATGAAGTGAATTGAACTTAATAAATAAATAAATTTTTTTACTTCATTATGTATGACTTAAATAAGACATTAGTTTATATAGATATATTTTGATATTTTCATCTTTGACAAAACAACGTCTTTAACATATTAAGGTAATCAAATTAGTCGTAATCAAACTAATGATTCTTTCACACTTCACATCAAGTTCTCATCGAATATTTCTTAAACAGATTTTTGTAGCTCATGTCATTGTATACATTCTTAAAAATGCCTAAATTGGGGCTGCTTAATTAATTAATTATCTTCCATTAATCTATTGATATTCCATGTAGAGATAAATGTAGGATAAATGATAACATGATTTTTTTATAATTAAACACTTTTCTAACAAAATCTCCCTTTTCATCAAATTTTGTTATATTATAATCCCAATATAACAAAATCTAATATTTTGTACAACAATCAATTGTATTTATTAAAAATATATGAAAGTAAAATTTGTCCCCCTCTTTATTGTTTTTTTTTTTGTCTCTACCTTCATTGTGATATAGGAGCTAAAAAAGGAGAATAAAAAGATCTTAGTAGTGGAATTAATTATTTAAGAGTCAATAATTTAAAATTTTGTAGGTTATGTCACAAGAAATTGAATTGTAATCCATTTTACTTTTAAAGTTAATGGTTGGATAAAAGTGAAAATATGCATACATTTATAAACTCAAATTTCTCAAATCTCACAACTTCAACAATTCCAATCATTCCAACCACTCACAATTCAATTCCAACCATTCACAATTCAACCCTTTTATCACAACCATTCATAATTCAACACATTGAACACAACCATTCACAATTCAATTCCATCCATTCACAAATGCAATTAAGGAGCACACAAAAAATTTACAATTTTAATTTGATTTGGTGGGTCGAGTTAGGTTTTGGGGTCTGATTAGGTCAAAAGCTATCTGAAAAATCTGATTTCACTTTTCAGCTGAGTAGCGGCAGCGGTGGTGCTGGACTGGTGGAGGAGAGTAGCTGAGCAGTCGGTGGGGAGGAGGGAGAGGCGGAGAGCAGCCAGCGGAGAAGGCTCGGGTGGAGAGGCATACCGTAGACTAGTAGGGGCAAGAAGGTACAGTAAAGAGGCAGGCAGAACAACAGGCAGGAAGGCACAGTGGAGAGGGGAGGTTGCGTCGCGGTGGTCGTAGAAGGACAGCGGCGATAGTGGCGTAAAGCGATGATGAAAGGGAGCTGGGTGAGAGATAAAAAGAGAGTGAGAGAGCTGAGGTGTGACTGCAGAGGGGTTTGTTATTTTTTTACAGTTTAGTCCTTGGATTTATCAAAATTCACGATACTAATTGATATTTGACCGATATTTTAAATACCTATTAGTATCAGGTGAAACTTCTGGTGCTGGTCGTTACCCAAGGTTTGTACCGAACTAGGAAATATTGTTTCATTTTTCAACCGGATACCGGTCGATATAGAATGGTATTCAAAACATTGATAAGGATGTTAAAATAGAAATGTAAAAAGAAAAAAAAAACACAACATACCCTACTGCACAAGGCTCCTTTCTTTATGAGAGTTGGGGGAGTGTCATCAATGTATGCAACCTTCCCTTTACATTTTTTCACAAAGAGATTGTTTCTATTACTCAAACCTGTGACCTTCCAATCATAAATGAGTAACTTTATGAGTTGCTCTAAAGCTCACCCTCGTAAAATAAAAATGCAGTTTCAAATAAATCTCGGCATCATAATGATGTTAAGTCATATGTTTTACATAACTTCAATATCATATTAATTATGTCTTCTTTTTTTAGGAAAAGAGAAAATAGAGAGTTATATTTATACTATAATATTAAAATTATCTTACACTCGAATATCATATGTTAACAATAAAAAATTAGAATCGGGTGAAAACTATATTTAATCTTCAATAAACAGTTTATATTGATAACAAATTATAGAAGAATTTGGATACATTTAAATTATTACATTTAGATAAAGATTTAAATGCTTTTTAATTTATCTATATCCAACTTTTAAACATTATAATTATAAGACCAACAATTTGAAAATTTAACATCTCTATGATTAATATTTGAAACTTCATGTATCTTCAAGCCCAAGACCAATACAAAATGACGGAATGTGTTTTGCGGTTGTGCTTACATTTTTGTTCTCCTTTCATAGATGTTCTGGTTCGAGGATAAGTGCTGATACATGTATGGTAGCTAGCAATTTCTCTATAAAATCTACATCTCGAAGGTGGTTAATAAGCACAATTTGGAATTCCTAAGCAGGCTTTTTGATAGTCAATGCATGGAATTGGAATCATCCTATTCAACTTGACATTTACTTATTATTCTCTAGCTGCTTCCTAATCCCCGCTAGTTAATTTCATCATCACACAACATCATCATGAAAGTAAAGATAGCACATGCAAAAGTATCAAACGCATATTTAGGGAAGTATCCAAAGCTCTTTAAGGTTGCTGTGAGACCTTCTTTTCGGTGTTCGGTAAACACCAACATTGTACAACTTGGAAAACATGATTTTGTGGCATGTTTTTTACAAGTTGTATGGTCCCTTTGGCAATATGAAAGCATAAATCTATCTATCATAATACATGTTGGAATTATTTTTGGGTGCTGGAAAATGAAGATTGCGTTGGCCAACTTAGGTTGCATGAAATTATGTTAATGTTACAACATTGTATGAGTTTTATAAGGCTGGAATCAATTAATATGTGATGGGAAGTACAGCTGCGCTAGTGGACATCCTTTGGTAATGTTCTATGGTGAGTTTAATGTGGCTGGAATTCATTTACTAGAACATTAGAACGTTGCACATGGAAGTTGCAGGTAGCATGGTGTTTTGGCATGTTGGTGGGATGTTTTTCTTGGCTAATCAAGTGGACGTTGCATGGCTTTGTCTTTGGATGAGTCTCCATCATTACACACATAAGTACATGGCTTGAATGTAGTTACACATGGCTGGAGAAACGTTAATGTGACAGTTTATGATATTAGTTATTCAGACAATTTCTATAAAACTATCCAAACCACTTGTAACAGCCTATGTCATTGTCCTTGAATTTGTTATAAATCCTTCAAATTGCGTATATTTTGTATTATAATTTTGTCAATAAATCCCTATTTGTTTACTTGATTATTGGTGCCTTTATTCCATAATTTTTTAGGATTCCACCAATTTTTGTTTCATTTGAACAGTCCACAATATTGTCTACGTTTTTTCTTCCTTGTTGACATATTTTGCTGAATCGAGTGTGGGATCTTGGTTGCATTATAGGGTTAGAATTGATGAGTTTGCTAGCCTCAAAATTCACCTTGTAATAGGTTGGTATCAGAGCTGCATTTGGGAAATTTCTGGGTATTTTCTAATTGTGGGCAAATTGCTTTTGTGGAAATGGTGAGAAGAAATATGGAACAATTGAGGGAAAGGATGACTCGGTTGGAGCAAATTCTTGGACCAATTTCAGAAGAGGGGGAATTCAACGTCAATCCATTAGTGGTGGAAGAAGTACCTAGAAGTGGGACTTATAATATGATGGTTGTAGATTAAAGAGACTTAAGAGGGGCTCGTATAAGCTTCCTTCGATGGTGATAAGGAGCTACAAATAGACTTGTAGCTCCATCTTGATTGTTCATAACGATAGTAAAATTGTTTACTACCCATTGAAATTTACAAGTTGGTAGCGAGGCTGCCACTAGATATTATTTGACAAAATGGCATGTAAGGGTGTGTCATTTTAGTATACATTTTACCCAAAATGTTTTGTAAGAATTTTGCAGGGTAAAAGGTGATGAATTGGCCAACTTTGGGGGCAAGTAGCCAAGGACACACATGTTAGATAGATTCAGCATTTTAGTTACCAACGAGAATATCGACTTTCTTTTGGTGGGGGAGGTTTGTGAGACCTTCTTTTCGGTGTTTGGTAAACACCAATATTGTACAACTTGGACAACATGATAGTAACATGTTTTGGAAAGTTCTATGGTCCCTTTGGTAATATAAGAGCACAAAACTATCTATTATAATACATGTTAGAATTATTTTTGGGTTCTAGAAAATGAATATTGTGTTGGTTAGCTTGGGCTGCACAACTTGGGCTGCATCAAATTATGTTAATATTACAACATTGTGTGAGTTTTATAAGGCTGGAATTAATTAATATATGATGGAAAGTATAGTTGCATTAGTGGATAGCCTTTGGTAACATTGTATGGTGAGTTTAATGTGGTTGGAATTCATTTACTAGAACACTAGAACGTTGCATATAGAACGTTGGTGGGCTGTTTTGCATGGCTAATCAAATGGACGTTGCATGGCTTTGTCTTTGGATGAGTCTCCATCATTACGCACATAAGTGCATTGCTTGAATGGAATTACACATGGTTGGAGAAACGTTAATGTGACAGTTGATGTTATTAGTTATTTGGATTGTTTATATAAAACTGTCCAAACCACTTGTAAAAGCTTATGTCTTTATCCTTGAACTACTTTCTGAAGGCTATAAAAGGTTTGTAAATCCTTCAGATTGCATGTTTTATGTACTATAATTCTGTCAATAAATCTATGTTCGTTTACTTAATTGTTGGTGCCTTTGTTCCATAATTTTCGAGTGTTCCACCAAATTTTGTTTCATTTAGACAGTCCACAACACTATCTGTAATTTTTCTTCCTTGTGGGCATATTTTGCTGAACCAAGTGTGGGATCTTGGTTGCATTACAGGGCTGGAATTGTTGAGTTTGCTAGCCTTAAAATTCACCATGTAACAGTTGCCATGATTATGACCAGCCAAAGGTCTTCAATCACCTAAACCTGATAAGATGTAATTAAGAGGGATTTGCCTTTCTTGGTGTTTCAGATGAAAGTGTGTGTGTGTGTGTGTGTGTGTGTGTGTGTGTTTGTGTGTGTTTGTGTGTGTGTGTGTGTGTGTGTGTACGAAATTTTTCTAAAACTATGGTTAAAAAATAATGATGTAATGCACTATATGATTATAAAAAATCAATTAAATACTGCTTACATGAATATTTAACTTAACTCTTCAAGTTGAAGAGATTAATTAGGTTAATATGTTATAACATTTGACTTGTCTAATGATATTTATATTGCATGTGTTTCATTGTTGTTTTTAACTAAAGTCTAAGATAAGAGGATTTTCTAGAAAATTAAAAATTATAAAGATTTTTATTTTTTTTTAAGATTATAAGATTTTTATAAAAATTTTAAAACCACGTGAGATATGTATATTTTTTACCCTAACTTTTATGTTCACTAGTCACACTTCCAAATGTGACATTTCAAACTTCAACTACTTAACTTAAAAAATATCCGATTAATATCATTAATTTTAAGATATATCTTGGAATTAAATAAGCACATATCATATTAGCTTTATAATGATTTATGACTATAGTTAAATAAGACTAGATTTTTAAATTCAAGAAACTTATTCAATTGGATACATGTACTATATTATCTATTTACAAAAGATCAAATTAATAATCTTGTTATATAGAATTTGTTTTACACTTGTTTTTGGAGGTAATAAATTGTCTTTATAATAATTTCTCTTGCTAATTAAAGGATTTTTAATATGATAATTAATTTTTTATTGTGAGATCCAAAAAATATTCAATTGTATTATATGAAAAGTTATAATAATAATTCGTTGCAATGATGTTTTGTGTAACATATTCATCAATAAATGTCATGTTAAATTAGTTGAAAAGTGAACTTGAATGAGAACTTGTAAAATATGAATATATAGCTACTTAAAAAATAATTCATAATACCAAATATTATGTTATTATTAATGGGTGTTATTGTTATTTATAAAGGTGTTTATAATGTCTAATAGAGTACTGTTAAAACGTTATTACGGATTTATAAATAATGTCAAAATTGATTCAAAATGAAAGGAGCATAAAAAGGAACGTGATCCTCTGTCCCATGTACCCTGTCCCTACCCTGTCTCATAACATCTCAACCATCCATTTTTGTGGGTACATGGGACAGAGGATCTGAGGGCGCATAAAAAGGGAGTATATCTATCCGCTTTATGATAATTGAATGCTACTCAATTTATGGCATAATATTATATTATACGATCACAATGAAATGATTTCAAGGGACAGCAAAAAGTTAAGGGATGAGGTTACAAATCATATTAATAACAAAAAAATATTTAGTTAATTGGTCAATCTAAGTTTTTTTTATAATTGATCGAGTAGCAAGTTGCATAATATGCAAAGTGATTAGCCTATATTGACACAAGCGGTATTTCATTCTCATATTAATTGATCTGAGATTCGAACCTACGATGTGGTGGGGGTTAAGACAGCTCCAATACCATTTTGTTACCCAAAACTACAACAAAAAATCATGTAATAGTGTCGGAATATTTGTGACAGAAATCAGCCCGTCGCAACTTACCGACAGAAAGTAAATATTCCGCCGGCAAATACAATGATTTATCGACGGAAAATACATCCGTCAAAAATACAATAGGAAAAACTTTCGCGTAAAATCTCCGAAGCAAAATAGCGACGTCAAAAGTCACGGTGACGGGAAAAAATGTGGGAATCGTTCCCGCAATTTAATTGCTTCGCCGATTTACCAACGGTAAATGTATCGTCGGTATGTAGCTTTCATTTACAGACGGACGTACATTCCGTCACCATATCTAGAAGTAATTCACCGACGGACAGGTATTTCCATCGGTAAATTGTTTACAGACGTCGTCGTGTCGATGAAGATGAGACGATACACCGACGGCATAAAGTTTCCATCGGTAACTATCGCCATCTTCATCCACCATTCGTTGATATAAACCTAGTATACCGACAGAATGTCTGATGTCCGTCGGTAATTGTTTTCATGAACAAAGATTACCGACGGAAATAATATTCCGTCGGTACACTTGCCGACAGTTACCGACAAGTAGACAATATTCTGTCGCTAACTGTCGACAGCGAAACCTAGTTTGCCGATGGAATGATTGTTCCATCGGTATTTGAGTTTCGACCGTAGTAAATATGTCGCGTTTTTACCGACGGAATGATCTCGTCCATCGGTAACTGTCGGCGGATGCGCCTTTTAGAAACCTAGATTACCGACGAAATGTTATGTTTCGTCGGTAATCCAGCGCCTACAAGTCAGGCGCCGACCCCCTCCTCTCCCCTCGCGCCTTCATTTCTCTTCTTTCCTTAAGGTCCAGAGTTTTCCGACTCCTTTCCTCTTGTTTTCCGATCGTGTTTCAATTATTGTCTTACTCATCGTGCGTTGTTTGAGGTAAACTCTCTTATAAGTGTATTATTTTACAAAAAAAGCATGTTTTTAGTGTTAAACGTGAATGTTTGGTTAAGTTGAGATTATACATATTACGTATGAAGTGTTCGATAAAATGCCTTTTATGATATTTGAAATGTTTTTTGTAATTTTTGTCTTAATTTGAGAATTTGAATATGTAATTTTGATAAAATGTTTAGTGC
>JANQBM010000002.1:21305882-21320792 GCA_025594535.1 Erythroxylum domingense | reverse complement strand
TATTCATTAATCAAAATTTTTATTTAATTATTTATATCTAATTAAATATATATTATTAATAAAATTTTTCAACGGTTATAATTTAAATATAATAGAAATATATTTTTTAAAAAAATTTAATAAAAATTTTACCGACAGAAATATGCAAGATTTTCGTCGGTAATTGTCTACATACTATACCGACGGACAATAATTTACGTCGGTAATAGTTTCGAATTTGCCGACGGATAAAAAGTTACTGTCGGTAACTTTACCGATCGTATTAGAAATATTCCGATGCTAAATTTACATACGGGTAAGCTACCCGTCGGTAAATTTAGCGACGGAATACTTCGGACGGTCGGTAACTTTTCGGTTGATTTTACCGACGGTTTATTTTGTCTGTCAGTAATTTTACCGACAGTATAGAAGCTTTCCGTCGATAAGTGTAGCTACGGCCTAATCTCTGATATTTTTGGCCGTCGGTTTATTCCGTCGGTAATATTATATATCGACGGAATATTTGTCATTTTCGTCGGTATTTTCTGTCCATAATTTACTATTTTCTTGTAGTAAACTTGAATTAAAAATAGGGTATTTTTAAATTATTTAAGTTAGTCTTAAACAGAAAATAACAATGGTGTGATCCATTTTTATATTAATTATGCAAAAAAGAAAATTTATGTAGTTGATGAATGGTGTGTATTCAGCATAAAATTATATACTGAATATATAGCTGTAAAGACAGAAAAATGAAAAAGGTTGCTGGCACTAATGCTTTGTCCTCTGACTTGGCCTTGTCGGTTGGACATTGAAAAGAAAAAATTTAGCAGCCCACGCCTCACGCGAAGCGAGAACCTCATGACTGTTTGGTTTAGTCTTTCGAGAGTGAACAATTACTTTTTTTTCATTGCAAAAGAATTTTAAAAAAACAGAGTATTTATTTGTAAAATAAGAAGTACGTTTTTTTAGTAAATATAAATTTTTTATAGGTAAAATATAACTTTTTAAGAAGTTCCAATTTGGAGTTCTCAAAAAAGTATTTTTTAAAATAAAATTTTCAGATCAATTAACGAGCTTATTTTTAAGTCCCTTTTTCTCTAGTGCTTTACACATAATTCCCACAATACTCATAAGCACATCTTTACTTTTATTTTGAGATTTATATAATATTATTTAAATTTTTTTATATTTTTTAATATTTATTTTTTATATTAGTTTTACTTATCTTATAATCCATATAAAAGATTTGATTAGATATATTTTCATTTATGTTTCATATGGTTTAAAATTATATAATAATTAATATATTGTGTTTTACATATCGTTTAATATATTTTAAATAATATTTATATCCATAAATAATTTTTATTATAAAATAAAATATAGTTAAAATTAAAAGTATTTTTTATTTTTATATTGTCACACAATCTATCGTATGAAACTTTTTAAAAAATTTTTTTTTTTAAATGACAACTAAATAATTAACTAATTTTTAAAAAAAGCTCTTTAAAAAAAAAAATCCACTAACAAAAGCTCTTATAGATAAGTATAATCCTAACCAAGCGCTTATTCTAAACGGCATTGTAAAAGCCAAAACGCGTTGCGACCGCCAAAGAAATGTTAATTATCTTATTCTCCTTTTTGGTATTTCTGTTTTCTTCCGATCCATCAATAACTTACTATATATTTATACACGACAATCAGTCATTCGTGAATCAACTAAGCCAGACAAAGCAAAATTCCCATATCCTATGGCTGCAAACAAGTCCTTGCGAGAGCGATGGAATTTGGGTGGTTTTAGGCCACAAACAATATCATGTGCCTCGTGTATTTAGACATATGAGATCTCATCCAAACAATTACTTGTGATCCACAAGACCAAATTAAGTAGGATGGGCTTGGGATACCCTAATAGAAGCAGACATCTTACATAACCACTTTAATGTACGGCGGGAATCATTTCATAGGTAGATAATAGACAGTAAATAGAGCCTAAGACTACGAGAGTGCTAACAAATTAAATCATGCTATCACTTATGTTAAACTCGACTCTCCAAATAATTTAAAAACAAAACAAAACAAACTCTTATGTAACATTTTAAACTTCAAAATGTGAATATGTTATCGAACTTAATTCAAATTTACATCCTTCAATGTATACAAAGTTTAATTAAGGCTTTAAAGAGCAGAATTGTGGAGTTGAACAAGAAAAGTAGACAAATAAGTGTATATTTATCAGAAAAAGTAAAAAGAGGAAAACTGAGAACCTGAAAAAATATATAAAAAGGTAACAAAAAGATATGAGAAAAGGAATAAATAAAAGGAGGAGTGGACGATGATCAAGAACACCAGCTCTCATGGCAAGTGGCATTCCACCAACCAGTTTCACTATGTCACTTGCCACGAAAGTCTTCTTTGTATCTTTATCTCCGAAACTACAGGCCCTCTTCTTGGATCTCTCTCATTCTCAGAGGCCACCAGTTTCAGTTAACCGTATCTTTATCTTCATCCTCACAAATACACTTCATATATGCATAAACCTCTCTTCTCTTCTCCTTTTCTTCAAGCCACCAGTTCCCACTACCACTCCTCTCTCTCTCTCTTCCTAAGGTTAAAGCCACCAGTTTTTCATCAAACTGTATCTGGTTGATCTTCTCTCTGCTTGAAAGCCACCAGTTCCCACTATTACTGTATCTTTATCTTCATTCTCATACACCCTTGTCACAGATTCTAGATCATCTTTCTGACACGAAACCACCCTCCTGTCAGCACATAAAAGAATGCATCTTTACGTCTCTCTCCACCCACAAGCCACCAACTTTTGCTCTTCAATCTTATCTTCTTTCTCCGTCATCTCCTTGTTGCATGTATATATACATATATGTAAGACGAAGAAGAGCTGGGGGGTTCTAAATGTATTTGTATCTTATTATTATCCTCTACAAAGATATCATATATATCCACCCAACTTGGTCTTTCTTTCCCATGTAATAATAAGAAGCACAATCTCAACGTGACAAAATGTTTATAGCAGGCAGTGTCCATATCCATGACATCCCTGATGCTATTCTTTCCAATATATTATCTTCAATAGCCGATACTCGAACCCGCAATGCCATGTCCCTAGTGTGCCTTAAGTGGAACTTGATAGAGCGCTCTACACGAACATCTCTTGCTCTTCGAGGCAATATCCGAGACCTGTTTCTGCTGCCAACCTGCTTTAGAGCTGTCACTAATCTTGACATCTCTTTGCTTTCACCTTGGGGACACCCAATTCTTGACTCCCATCCGAACCCAACTCTTCTGGCTCAGCTTTTATCTAGGGCCTTTCCCTCTGTTGTCTCTCTCACTGTTTATGCAAGAAACCAATTAACCCTTCATTTACTTGCTCCACAGTGGCCTAGCTTGCGCCAAGTTAAGCTTGTTCGCTGGCACCAGCGACCTCCTTCGCCTTTGGGGTCTGATTTCCATGCTTTGTTTGAACACTGCCACTCGCTTGCTTCACTTGATCTCTCGCATTTCTATTGCTGGACAGAAGATTTGCCTCCTGCCCTTCAACGATATCCCTCTCTTTCTGCTTCTCTTGTCCATCTTAACATCCTTACGTACTCTTCTACCGAAGGATTCAAGTCCAACGAGCTTCTTGCCATAACTGCTACATGCCCGAATCTCCGAGAATTACTTGCCACATGCATATTTGATCATAGATTCCTTGGTTTTCTTGGAGATGAAGCTTTGTTATCCCTTGCTTCAAATTGTCCTCGCCTATCTCTTCTTCATCTTATTGATACCAACTCCTTATCTAATGCAAGAGGTGACCCAAATGATGAAGGATACAGTCATCAAGATGCAAGAATCAGCCATGTTATGCTTACGGACTTTTTTGCTGGACTGCCATTCCTTGAAGAGTTGGTTCTTGATGTTTGTCATAATGTGCGTGATACTTGGCCAGCACTTGAGACCCTCAATTTCAGTTGTCCAAGGCTTAAATCCTTGAAACTGGGACAGTTTCATAATATATGCAGGGGCATAGATGCTCGTCCAGATGGCATTGCACTTTGCAGCAGATTGGAATCATTGTCGATAAAGAATTCTGCTGACTTAACTGATTCTGGTTTAATAGTTATTGCCTTTGGCTGTCCAGGACTGACCAAGTTTGAGGTTCATGGTTGCAGAAAGATCACTGAGATGGGGATACAGAAAGTGGCTTCAATTCTTAGGAAGACCTTGATTGATGTGAAGATATCTTGTTGCAAGAATCTCAATACTGTGAGCTCGTTAAGGGCCTTGGAAGCAATCCAAGATCGTATACAACGACTGCACGTAGACTGCTTATGGGAAGATATGGAGCAGTTTGGAGGAGAGACTAGTTCAGGTGGTTCTGACGGGTTCAGACATTTCCTATCAGAAAAGAGGGTTGGGAACAGGGAAGAACCGAGGTTGAAGAAGAAATCAAAGTTTTTTCATGGCAATGAAAATGGATACTCTTCAAGGCGTTGGTCAAAGCTGCAGAGTCTTTCTCTTTGGATTGAAGTAGGAGAGCTGCTGAACCCATTGGTTTTGTCAGGATTGGAGGATTGCCCTATGCTGGAAGAGATAAAAATAAAAGTTGAAGGTGATTGTAGGTACCAGCCAAGGCCTTCCTGGGAAGGATTTGGGCTGAGCTCTCTTACCTGCTATCCTCAACTTTCAAAGTTGCATCTGGACTGTGGTTCTGCTATTGGTTTTGCACTTACTGCCCCTACCGGGCAAGCTGATTTGAGTCTTTGGGAGAGGTTTTATCTGCGGGGTGTTGAAGATTTGAACTTGACTATGCTCAACTATTGGCCCCCACAAGACATGGATGTTAATCAGAGAAACCTCTCCCTTCCAGCTGCAGGATTGCTGGCACTAAGTAGGAAACTAAGGAAGCTTTTTATTCATGGAACTGCCAATGAACACTTCATGATGATGCTTCTGAAAATACAAACACTCAGGGATGTCCAGTTGAGAGAAGATTACTACCCGGCACCGGAGAATGACACCATCACAGAGATGAGGATCGCCTCATGCGTTCGATTTGAGGATGCCCTCAACAGACGTCTCATTCCTGATTGAAATATTGGGAGCTATGGAATCCAGGATAGCTTATATCTTGCTCCTGCATGCATGTTCCTTCTTCGCTATCATATCAGTGATTGATCAGAAACCCAATAAATTGATGGATTTGATATTATGTTATCATTTGCGAGAAGTTTGACATTCAAGGTTGAAATATAACACACACATATGCAGCAAGGAGGACGTAGATATAGGTTTTTGCAAAGATGAAGATACAACTTAATTGACATGATTCATACAATCTGCATGCTAAACCTTTGGATCAACAAAATTGATGAGGAAGATTGAACAAGGAAGAGAGAACTTGAATGATGGACTAACAATTACTGTTCAAAATTTTTTTTAATGCATCTGATCCAGAAGCCGGCATAGCTGAAGTAGATTTCTCCTAGTCATGACCAGTTGCTTCATCACGCAAATCATCCTGTGATCTGAATTCCTAAATAAAAAGTTAGATGCTTTAACACTTTGAAGATAAAAGATAGATAATAAAGTGGTGTGGCATCAGCTAGATCTGGTTTTGAAGGAACAAGGTAATTCATGATGTTAACTTTGAGTGGTGTGTTAGAGATGGTTATTCGGGATGTTTGACGATGAAACAGAAATAGGGGCAATCCTCGGTTAACTACATCCTGGGATGAAGGGATAATTTAGGTACCACGTCAAGAGTTTTGTAACGGGGTAGGGCTTGGTCGGTGACTACTTTTTGCTTTTATGTTCATGGATGTCCTGTTAATAGCCTTCTGCAATGATAATTCTCTTTCGTTCCAAACAATATATATATATATATATATATATATATATGTATAAGAAAGTAAAATCCAGATATTCTGTCTAATATTACTCCATCTTCGCCGTTTCTGTTTAAGCCACCAATAACTCATAACTGTGCATGACATAAGTGTCACGCATGTCAAGTCACGTCTGTTATTTTTTATTTTTTATTTTTTATTTTTTATTATATTATTATTAGTTTAATAACAAATTAAATTAAATTTTAATTTTAATTATTTTATTATTAATTTTATAAAAATTAAATTTAAAATAAATATATAAAAATATATTTGTGTCACACTCGTGACACAAATAAAATGTTTTTTAATTATTTTAATCTTAATTTTTAAAATAAAATTTATAAGATAAAAATTAAAAATTAGAAAATTTATTAATTTATTAAAATTGTTTAATTAATTTATAAATTATATAAAAATAATAAATTAAAATTTAAAAATTGATTATTTATTATTATTATTATTATTATTATTATTATTATTATATTAGCCCGCATGCATTTTAATGCAGTATTAAACATTTTGTAAGATAAAGTTTTTTTCTATAGAGAATGCTTGTGAAATGCAAATAAATTATACAATATATTATATACGTGGAATAATTTATTTTGTTTTCAACACTTATTTTAATTGATTAATTTACTAAATTTTTTTAATTAATTTATAAATTATAAATTTTTATACATATACACTAAATAACTAATTTTACCAAACATCTTTAATAAATAACTGATTTACCAAATATTTTTAATAAAACAACTGATGTTATCCGCTGGTCAAATTAACTGATATAATCAACCATCAACTAACTGCTGATATAATTAACTATCAGTTAATGTAATCAGTTGTTTGCTAAACATACCTTGTACAGGGCCTAAATAGCGCATGTTTAGCAATGCATTAGCTGATAGCCGATTTTATCAACGGTTAGCTTATAGCTCATTATATCAGCTGATTTGGACAGCATATAACATCAGCTGTTTATTAAAAATATTTGATAAAATTAGTTGTTTAGTGTTTATGTATAAAATTCTATAATTTATAAATTAATTAAATAATTTTAGTAAATTAATCAATTAAAATAAGTTATTGAAATCAAAATAAATTATTCCATATATATAATCTACTGCATAATTTATTTGTATTTCACAAGCATTTTCTATTAAAAAATTTTTTATCACAAATATACAAAACATTTAATATTACATTAATATGCATGCGTGCTAATATAATAGTAATAATAACAATAACATATCAATTTTTAATTTAATATAATCTTTTTCTATAAATTATAAATTGATTAAATAATTTTAATAAATAAATAAATTATAAAATTTTTACTTTAAAAAATTATTTAAAAATTAAAATTAAAATAATTATAAAAACAAAATAGAAAAATTTGTCCTGTGGGTGACGTAAGTGTCATGCTTGTCAAATAAAATTTGTTTTTTTTATCATTTTAATTTTAATTTTTTATAAAATTAATAGTAAAAGAAATAAAATTAAAATAACATAAAATATTAAATTTTTTATTAAAATAATAATAGTAAAATTAAAATTAAAATAATAAAAAATAAAAAATAAAAAAACTAACGGGTGTGACTTTGTGACTTGTGTCACACCTGTGACACTCATGTCACGAGTGCAATAATTATATTTAAGTGACTTTGTTGTTTAAAATTTAAGTAAAAATGACAATATTATTATTAATTGAATAGAGTTAGTCAAAATAATATTATACAGCAATTGCAAATCCCGTCTCTTCTGACAGAAGCAGGATCGACGTAGAGACTTGGGCTTCAAGGATCAGAATATTTGCCAAATGAAAACAGGCATGGAGGTTCAGTCAGAGTTGGATTGGGCTCGGCTTAACTTGATGTCAATAAGTTAAAATTTTGCTGATCAACTCATTGGCCAGATCAAAAGTGACAAAGTAACGTTTTTTCTAAATTAAAAAAAAAAGATAAATTAGGTTGGATTACCGGTCAGCCACAAGTGAGTCGGGACGACCCATTACCATTCTTAAATAAAAAAGAGATGTTTGGATCTGGAATACATGATCTACCTAATTAATGAGTTTTTTTGTTTTAATAGAAAGAATAAACTATTTAGTTATCAGCTAATTCGGTTTATCATGGGCCGTCTCTATCCTCAGGATGATATTTAAGTATGCCCAGTTGTAGTCCATGTCCAACTAAAGACATTTTTTAACGATTGTGTGCGTTGTCATTTTTCTTTCTTTCCTATGTAGTTTTTAATTCAGATTTTTTGTTATCACAATAATTTGGGTATCTATAAGGATGTTCATGAGTCGACCCGTGATCCAACCCGTTTATATTTTTTTAATCAAAATAGTCGTCAAATTTGAGCCAAAAACAGACCGGACCAAGCTGAAATTCCATCCCTAAGTATCTAAGGCGTGTAAAGTTTACCATTACAAATTGTAACATGACATAAATAACTATGATTTTAGATTTATATATAGGCATAAGAATGTGTTTTCTTAAGTATAACTTTGAATTGTTAAGGGCCAATCATAGGTTGAGTGTAGTGTACTACTTAGTCTATCCAAGTATACATGTCCGAAATTAGCAAATAGTAAAATTTGAAGTTTCAGTGGTAAGAAATAAGTGGATTTAGAGCTCTAATATAACTTGATGCACATATTTTCCTTAAATGTAATCGATTTAACACATTAACGATCCAGCTTTCCTTTTCTTCTTTCCTAATTAAAGATTTGATCGATTATTTTAGTGAGTTGTGCCTCACATTAATCTCAATGCAAGGGAGGAGAAAGACTTGATCCAAATCGTTAGATTCAGATCATCTGACCAAAAATGGACCCCACCTAAAATCGGGTCAACATAACGAGATCATCCCCAAATCTTTAACCCTCTTCCAAAATTAAAAAGACCAAAAAAGAAAAAAAAACAGTTAGTACGTCATGGTCGGCAGCAGCATTGGTGATATAAACATCACAAAGCTTCATCAATTTCATACTAAAAGTCTAGGTGGAAGGCCCTCGCAGAACAAGCAATGAACACCCAATTTCCACCTAACAGCTCACTGCCTGGTTGGACTTGTAGATATAACCCAACCAAATTGCTTGATCGCAAAACATTTTTCTTTTATCTTTCGATTTTGGATTGGTCCAATGTAAATACAGAACAAGAACTGAACCAACTCATGCGAGAATGATATTATCTTTTTGTATTTTGGTTGGAAGGCAATTTACGACTTTTAGAATTTTTTTTCTTTTATTTATATAACATAATTTCACTAATAAGGTTGACTAAAAATAAATTAATTTTAATAATAAATATTTGAAATTTTAATTTTTTTCCTAAAAATATAATAAATATAATTGTTTCTAAGTATAATTCCCTTTTTTATTTGAATAGTAAACATATAAATTCTTTTTATTTTTAAATTTAAAATTAAAATTTTAGTTGATAAATAATATATATATATAAAGATGAAAATAAAATTAGTTCTTAATTATAAATAAAATTAAATTTTCTTGTTATAATTATAATAACAAACCTACGATAAAAAATAGAAATAAGATTAATCGATCCGAAGCAATATTGAAAATGAAAGTGTTGTAGTATCGGAGCCAGCAAGCAATAGCATAGAGCTCGTGGTAAGAAGCTGAATTTATGTATTTCGTCTCCTCCCGGCCTGATCCAACGAGTGGAAGTGTTTCTGTAAATAATTAATTATATTAATCTCTTAATTTAGTAGCAGTTGACCGACCAAGGGACCGGATGTTAAGGTGTTGATTTAGGACAAGTTCGAACATAAAGAGCACGGAGTTTGTCAATGTCCTATATCCAAGTTGATCGACGTGTAGGAAAGGAATACATAACTAAAGAAGTTTGACTGGTAGTTCCCTTCCGCAGTATATGCTCACCAGTCAAGAGGGATGAGACTTGGTGAGTGGTAGACGAGCATCTAACACCAAAATAATTTGGTGATACTAAAATCAGACGCATTGTAACAATTTGAAAAGTTGCCGTCAGTTCAGCTTCCTCTCAAAGCCCCAACTTGTCCAGTCTGCAAATTATAACTACTTAGAAGTATCCTGATAGTTACAATCTTTCTTTTGTTCATTTTCAAATGTCAATTTGGTCACTTTGGCACTCAATCCAGCGCTTTCTTTTTGCATGGTAAGAACAAAAAATTTTGTAGAACTGACTGGTAGGTTGCCGAGTCCAACATTATATACATTTCAACAGGACAGAGCCACACATTTTCTGGTAACCCACTTTCAGGAAAAAATGGGTTCCCATAAAACTCTATCGGCTCTTGTTTTCCTGCTTCTAGCTCCATTTTCTTGCCTATCTACTGAGCTGCCTAGTGAGTATTCTATCGTGAAGAAAGATCACATTGAGTTTCTTTCAGAAGCACGCATCTTCCAACTCTTTGAGCTATGGAAAGAGAAGCATGGAAAGGTGTACGATCATGCACAGGAGGCAGAGAAGAGGCTAGAAAATTTCAGGAGGAACTTGAAATATATTATAGAGAAGAATGCAAACAGAATGTCCTCTTCAGAGCACTGGGTGGGATTGAACAAGTTTGCTGATCTGAGTAATGAAGAGTTCAGGCAAAGATTTTTGTCAAAGGTCAAGAGACCTGTAGGCAAAAACAGAGTTTTTGGGACTACATGGCAAAGAAGTTTTGAAAGCTGTGAAGCACCTTCTAGCTTGGACTGGAGGAAGAAAGGAGCAGTGACCGCTGTTAAGAATCAAGGATCTTGTGGTAAATTTCAGTTCTTTAAGCGAACCATATTAGTTTCTCATGTCCATACTAATCACTTTAGATACGATGTTATACTGCATAAAATGATATTAGAATTCATAGTTAGTTTCAATGAGCGGAAAAGTTGGATTCTATTGGTTGACGTTGAGCTTATCTAATATTTTTATTTTTTATTTTTCCGATCTTAGTTTTGTTTTATAGCGCACGGGTTCGGAATAAATAGAATGCTAATTCTGCAGTGAAAACTGAGGACTAGATCAGTTAGCAATGGACATGTGCTAGGATGTACCCAAGGTCAATATAATCTGATAAGTGACACCTACTTTGCGTTGGAACAGAACCTATTGAGTGTAGAAACGAGAAGACTGGAAAAGGGGATTAGGGTCTTCTATAAAATTGATGGTTAAATAACAGAACGGCAGTTGCGGGCTGAAGGAAAAATCCTAGGTATAAACGCCTGTCTGTGTTGACTGGCAGGTCGCAAACCTTCTCCATCAACAACTGCAAGAAATTACAGAAATACATTTATACTGAGGGATGATTCTCATCTGAGACAAATGTTCCTTCAAATTGAAGATTCTATTCCGGAAATCAACTATTAGTCTACTACAAAGCTACTCTCATTTACTACGGGAAATGGAAAATTTTGAAAAAGAGAATCTTAGATTTTTTTAATCTTTTGATTCATTTGATAGCATAAAAGGCAAACATGGTAGCCTGACATTTGCTAGCTTGCGTTGTAGTCCTGGCAACTTAAATTACTAGAAGTCCGCTTGATTCCAATAAGTAGAAAAGTTATACCAAAGGGTTTAAAACAACTACAATTTTAACGAGGTATTATAGTTGTTACTGTTTTTTACAGCTGTTGAAGTAGCATGTAATTGCAGTAATCATGCCAATTAATAATCCATGACTATAGTTTGAAATTTATAACCTTGGTTAAACCAGTTTGCAGTGGATAATATCGCAGAAAAATATTTTTTTTTCTTTTTGTAGAATAGCGCAATTAGTACATGATTAGTTATTTATCAATTCTGTCCGTGCTTCATTCTATTCTTGTACTCCTGACTTGTAGGAAGTTGCTGGGCATTCTCTACAACTGGAGCCATTGAAGGAATAAATGCCATAACCACCGGTGACCTCATTAGCCTCTCAGAGCAGGAATTGGTGGATTGTGACGCAACAAATGAGGGTTGTGACGGAGGCTATATGGATTATGCCTTTGAATGGGTCATAAACAATGGTGGAATTGACACAGAAGCTAATTACCCTTACACAGGTGAAGACGGTACCTGCAACACTACTAAGGTTTGTTTCCAACTTTTCTTTTATTCCTATAAATATTTTAACCAATCCCCTGAAGTTATAGCAACAGTTATACAGCAAACTTACTGTTCTTTGTCTCATTAACAACGTTTGCAATCATATAGGAGGCCAGAAAAATTGTATCCATTGATGGATACGAAGACGTAGCTGAATCAGATAGTGCTCTCTTGTGTGCAACTGTCCAACAACCTATTAGTGTGGGGATTGATGGCTCTGCAATAGACTTTCAGTTATATACTAGTGTAAGTATCTTTAATCATTTAAAGAAAGTACCTTTTAAGTGAACAAAATTATAAGATAAACGTGGTAACTTTGGCAGGGTATTTACGACGGGGATTGCTCTAGTAATCCAGACGACATTGATCATGCTGTTCTAATTGTTGGTTATGGTTCTGAAGATGGTGAAGATTATTGGATAGTCAAGAACTCATGGGGTACAGACTGGGGAATGGATGGTTATATATATATTAGAAGGAACACTAACTTAACGTATGGGGTGTGTGCTATCAATGCGGAGGCCTCCTACCCAACTAAGCAACATCATGCACCATCTCCTACTAGTCCTCCATCCCCATTTACGCCACCCCCACCTCCACCTCCACCTCCCCCACCTCCACCTCCATCTCCTTCACCAAGTGATTGTGGAGACTTCTCTTACTGCCCAAGTGATGAAACATGTTGTTGCCTCTTTGAGTTTTATGACTATTGCTTAATCTATGGTTGTTGTTCATATCAGAATGCTGTTTGTTGCACTGGAACAGACTACTGTTGCCCCAGTGATTATCCTATATGCGATGTGGATGAAGGGCTATGTTTTAAGGTATACAATTACAATATGTAGCATTAATTAATGACTGGACATGAGTACATATTTGAAGTTGCGGATATCTTGAGTTGTTTGGTTGATGGTTTACATGTTTCTGACAGAGTGAAGGAGATAACATGGGAATAGCTGCAAGGAAGCGACATATGGCTAAGCACAAGCTTCCTTGGTCTAAGTTGGAGGAAAAAGAGGGAATGTATCAACAACTCATTTGGAAGAGAAATCGATTTGCTGCAATTCTTTGAAAACTAGAATCACATATTTATATGAGTATGAAGATTGTGGTCATTGTGTCCTTTGTCTTTACTTCTCATGTTGGAATTTGGTGACCGTCCTAGTCTGGACACATGTTTTGTTTCCATAAACATTTAAGTTATATAGCGGGAAATTGTTTCAACCAATAGTAAATTGAAGGGGGAGTGGGTGGCGGTAATGAGATTTATGTCTCTTCGAATAATCTACTGGAGTTGTAATTTTGTTATTCTCTATCAAGAGTGTCACTGTTTCATTTTCATGTACTTAAAACAGTATCAGTACTGTTTCTTTAGACCTTGTAATGGCGTTTGAGAACAGGTCAATAAGGCCAATTACTTTACTTTTTCCATCATTTATAAACTTAAGTAGAACTTGGGAATCATTACCTCAATTTACATGAACAATATACGTGGTGGTCTTTTTTTTTAGGTAAAAGACTTTCTCGGCGATAAAACTATAGGCTCTCAAGATTTGAAAAAGTAAAGGGATCCTAGACGTTATTCTCAACAAGGACCACTTATTTCTCTTTAAGTTGAGGTAATTGAGTTTGGTCCATGGTACTACAACAATCTTCCTATTTTTATACAAATATGCAATCCATATATTAAACTTGAGGATATTAAGAAAGTAAGTTCTAATTTGGATCAATATTCGTAACACCTAGCTTGAATATTGGTTTACAAAGGGCCTGAGGATTTTAATAAGCTTTATTGGGGGATTGGTGTGCATGAAGCAAGATTAGTGCTGACATGCAACATGATTTACTCGAGTACATAAAATGTTATGCACACCTTTGTACTTTGTATTAGTATTGACATGCAATAAGATTTATCTTAGGAAATTCTTCTACTAAAGTTGGGAGAGAATGACACCCTTGTGGAGGATACAATAAGTTTTTTACATCAATAAAGGCCTTCTTTAATTTAGCAGGGCAAATCCTAGAGACCAACTGGGAGAAAATTTGCTATAGATGATTTTGTGAAGTTAATGGGTTTGGACTTTGAACTTGATAATTCAACCTCTCATTCGCACAAATAAAATAAAGGAACAGTTGGTGGATTTGCTTGATAATGCAACTTCTTAATTCTCTCAAACAATGGACCAATTGATGGATTTCCATATTAAGACACTTGGCAAGCAAGATAAGGAAACTGTTTATGATAGTTATTTTCCATGTCTAGGGACTCTAAAAAAAGCTAATGTAGGGAGTAATACCCTTATAAATGAGCCGGTAAGGGCTAGTGAGAACTGCACTTAGAACATTTTGGTCCAACTCCTTTCAAGGTTTGATGAGAACCCTATTAAGAAAAATGAGCAAAGTTATAAGGTTGATAATGATCCATACAAGGCTCATAAGGGTTTTAAAATGTTGGAGAGGAGAAGATCAGGGAATAACGTAAATGGAAATTGTTGGACCCCCTTTTCGGAGCCCAACATTCGGAGTCATCATAAGTTGTGAGCGTGCGTATTACCTTGAGGGTTATTTCTATGAACCTGTATTAGCCATATCCTACAAGAGTGGTGTGCCCACACCATTCAATCACCAAAATCATAATTGACTTCTTAAACACAATTGTAGCTCCAATTCTCTAGTTTAATTTGAAGCAAGAACTATCTCAATTGGAACTCTATAGAAGAAGTTATGCTTAAAAAAGCCAAAGTATGTTTATACCCCAGTCGTGCTCTCTAAACCGACCCCTCGCTATCTTTCCATCAATATTTTTCATATTAGAGCCAAAAGCTACCAATTGTTTTTTAGGGATAGAAGAATGTGTTAGGAAACCATTGGTTCAAGAATCACTTCATTTGGTGGTCGGACGATAAAGTTATGGCCAAAAGATTTAAACATGTTTATATCCTCAATCATATTGT